>JANFOE010001062.1:0-149768 GCA_025667525.1 Glebionis coronaria | reverse complement strand
ATATATATATATATATATATATATATATATATATATATATATATATATATATATATATATATATATATATATATATATATATATATATATATATATATATATATATATATATATATATATATATATATATATATATATATATATATATATATTATATATATATATATATATATATATATATATATATATATATATATATATATATATATATATATATATATATATATATATATATATATATATATATATATATATATATATATATACATATATATATATATATATATATATATATATATATATATATATATATATATATATATATATATATATATATATATATATATATATATATATATATATATATATATATATATATATATATATATATATATATATATATATATATATATATATATATATATATATATATATATATATATATATATATATATATATATATACATATATATATATAGGAATGGGATCGTGAGAAAACCTCATTTAAATAAAAAAAACCTAGAAAACTAAGTTAAAGGGTAGATTTTGTAAACATCCAAACTTAAGGTAAACTTTAAAACATTTGTTTACTTATTTAAATAATCTAATATAAAATTTTAATATTCATAAAAAATCGTTTCTTTCAAAAATATCGAAAATTTAAAAAAAAAATTTCAAAATTTTTTTTTCAAATTTTTTGTTTCTAAAAAATTTTTATTTAAAAATTTGTTTTTTCAAATTTTTTTTCAAAATTTTTTTTTTCAAACTTTTTTTTTCTCCAAAAAAAAATTAAATTTTTTAAAAGAACGCACTTTAGTTCATCTATTTTTGAAATTTTAGGGCATCCTTTTACAAAAAAATAATGTTGTAACTATTATACTTAGAAAAGATGTTAGAACACATATACTTAGAAAAGATGTTAGAAAAGATGTTAGAAACAAACGTTTTAACAATTTGTGTGATGCCATAATCATACTAACAGATACCACTAGATTCCTTAACTTAACATGATGCTCTTATCATACTAAGAGATGTCGTAACACATATTTTGGATGCACTAATTATATAAACAAATATCGTAACAATGTGTTTGATGCCACAATCAAAGTAATTGATTCTTTTGTGATAACAATAATCGGAAATAGGTTATGATTACACGTTATTTTAAACAAACAAATAGATGTCGTAAGCATACACGATGATGCCCTAATGTTCATACGAATAGATGCACTAATTCAAACAAACAGATTCCCCAATGTAACATTATGCTCTTATCATATTAAGATGCTAAGATACTAAGAGATGTCGTAACACATATTTTGGATGCACTAACTATACAATCAAACATTGTAACAATTCGTGTGATGCCCTAATCATTCTAACATATGCCGTTATCATAACAATAATCGATAATTGATTATGATTACACGTTACCCTGAAAATATACAAATTGATGCCCTAATCATACAAACAAACACCCTAACCTAACATGACGCTCTTATCATACTAACAAATGTTGTAACATATATTTTGAATGCATTAATTATACAACAAACGTTGTAAAAAGTCGTGTGATGCCTTAATCATACTAAAACATACCCTTATTATAACAATAATCGTTATATTACGATTGACATTACCTTTAGCATAAAAAAGGCCTAAACATACACAATGATACAATAATGCTCATGCAAATGTATACACTAAGCATAACAAAAAGATGCCATAGCATAACATTATGCTATAATCAAACTAAATACTAACAGATGTTGTAACACATATTTTATATTGTGGATGCACCAACTATACAAAAAATGTTGTAACAGTTCGTGTGATGCCCTAATCATACTAAAAGATGCCATTATTATAACAATAATTGATAACTAATTATCACTACATGTTATCTTAAACCTATAGAAAACATAATCTCGGTAGAAAACATAGAAAACAAAAATGATGCCCTAAAAATATCAAACGAATGCCCTAATAATTTTGTTTAGGGCATCCGTTTAGTGCATTTTGTTTAGGGCATCTGTTTGATATTTTAGGGTATCTGTTTTGTTTTCTATGTTTCTATAAATGGATGAACTAAACAAAACAAGTAGATGCCCTGACTTAACCTGGTACTATTGTTATGATATATTTTGGATGAATTATATAAACAAACTTTATAACAATTCATTTGATACACTAATCATACTAATTTATGCCCTTATAACAATAATTAACAACTAATTATGAGTACACGTTACTCTAAAAATAAATTTCCTAAACATATACAAACATTTCTTAATTTTCTATAAACAGATGCCCTAAATATACACATAGATGCCCTAATTAGTAATGCCCAAATTAAGAATGTCGTAGGTTACAAATAAATTTGATGCCTTAATAAACATATGTCGTAAAAGAAAACAAATGGATGCATTAAAAGAACATAAATAAATTCAAAATTTTTAATATTATCGAATTATTTATAAAATTTTCTTTTTTTTTTTTCAAATTTCAGAGTTTTTTTTCAAATTTTCGAACTATTTTCGAATTTTTTTCAAATTTTCATACATTTTTTAGAATATTTTTTTGAAAAAAAATATTAGAAATTTTTTTTGAGAAAAAAAAATTTGAAAAAAAATTATTTTGAAAAAAAAACTTGAAATTTTTTTTGAGAAAAAAATTACGAAACTTTTTTTGAAAAAAAAAAGTTACGATTTTTATTTTATTTTTTTGAAGATTAGAATTTCTTATTAGATTATATAACTAAATAAAGTTCTTTTTGAAAGTTGACCTTAAAGTTGAATGTTTACAAAATCTACCCTATAACTTAGTTTTCTAGGTTTTCTATTGAGATGAGGTTTTCTCTAGAACCCATCCCTATATATATATATATATATATATATATATATATATATATATATATATATATATATATATATATATATATATATATATATATATATATATATATATATATATATATATATATATATATATATATATATATATATATATATATATATATATATATATATATATATATATATATATATATATATATATATATATATATATATATATATATATATATATATATATATATATATATATATATATATATATATATATATATATATATATATGTATATATATATATATATATGTATATATATATATATATATGTATATATATATATATATATGTATATATATATATATATATATATATATATATGTATATACTAGCGTCGTAACCCGCCCAATGGACGGGTTCGTTTTTTTTGTTGTTCCGGAAGGTTTATTGTTTGTACGTTTTTAGTTTAGTGTTTTTTTTAGTTTATCATTCATTATATTTTAGTTTTAGTTTATGCTTAAGTAACGTTAAATTTATGTTAAAAATTATTATTTTTTATTTTTAATTCAATTTGAATTTAAATAAAATGTTTTTAATATTTTTATTTTTATAGTCCGAATTATCATATTTTTTAAACAATCCTAAAAATTTTAAAAAAGTCTAAAACGCATTTTGTGTTTTATTTAAGTTCCCCTCCAGAAGCATATTGCTTCCCAGTCGTCAAATCGTTAGGGGTCAATATAAGCTGCAATAGATCCAGAGTCAGATTAAGAAGTGACGTGCAGTGCTACATCTCAAGAAATATCAGAATCAAAAGTGTACACCTCTATGATTGTAAGTTTATAACTATATTCGGATGTCTGTAAGACCTCTGACTAATAATTTCTCTTCAAACATTCCCTCTATCTAAAAACAAACATTATTTCATTAGATAAAAATCCAAAAATCAACAAACTTGATACTACAGATATTACTCAGAATGCGACTGGAGCTCATATTCCATGTCAAGCTGTAATCCTATATATAATAGGCTGTGCAAGTCATATTATGTTACTCCATACCATAGATTGGTAGTAGCTAACTCTAGATATCAGTTGTAGAAAGAAGATTAGGGCTGTAAAAATCAACAAAGATATAAAAAGGAAATTTTGATTTTTTTGCAAGTAAGAGAAATAAAAAATTAGGCCTTATGAGATTAACAAAATAAGTACCACATCTTCATTCAAGTTTCTTGGATTATAAAATATTTGATATTGTTAGTGGTGTTTTGATAAGTTATATTGATTAGATTTAGACATATAGTATTCTGTGTATTCGAGTTTTTTATAATTTGTTTTATGTATGCATAATCACTATACTTTTTGCTAAAGAAAAATTATTTTATTTCTAAATAAGCTAAAAAAATATATAGACTCTGATGTTGAGTAAAACTACACCTTTAGGAAAAGGATGCAATAAGTAGGGTAAGTGAGCACGACGATTTAGGAAAACCGTGTGTGAATGACCCAATCAAGTTCGTTCTCAAGGAGGCTAGTGTGTTATGTGTGTAATGATTTGGATTAATTTGTGATTATATTTGAAAAAGAAGAATAGAAAGGGGATTAGAAGAGAGTGACGGTTATGAAGACGGATTAAACTAAGTCTAAAAAGGCGTACACGTAAAGTCGTAAAAACCACCTAAATTAAAATTAATTCCTAAAAATTCCTAAAAATCACCAAAAATACTTAATAATATTCTAAGAGTTTACAAAAAATCAAAACTTGCAAAAACCTTTTAATTAATTAGATAATGACTTTTTAATGCTAATTAAAGCCCTAAAAATCAAAATTAATTATTAAAAAGCCCTAAACAAGATTTTCAAGTTTGTAAACCTCAAAAATACTCTAATTAAGCTAAAAACTATTTTTTAAAATTTAAAAACCAATTTAAACTATTTTTAAATAATTAAAAACTTCTAAAATCAATTAAATCTTAAATTAATTATAACAAATAATTAAAAGACCTAAAAAATATTTGGAAAGTTGCAAAAATCCTGATTAAGTATTTAGAACCTAGGAAAAATATAAAAACCTAGAAAATCAGACTTTTAATTTTTAATAATAAAATAATATTAAAATAATATTAAAAATCCAAAAATTATAAAAAATTCTAAAAACTTGCAAACTAGCTTAATTTAACCTAAATAACTCAGAAATGAAAGTGAAATTACCTAAATACCCCTATTGGGCCTAGAAAATGGGTCAAACCCAAAACAGTCCCTTATTGGGCTTAATTAAGGCCCAATGAGAAAAAGTGCTCAAAATAAGCTCAAAAAGCACAGGTTGACTCAAAATTTGATTTTAAACAACTTTTTCCAAAGGCCCAAAAGCTGAAAATGTGAAATAAGCTAACTTATAATAAGCAACTTATTCTTAATGGGCTTTTTGGCCCATTAAGCTATAAGCTGATGCCATAAGCTAAAATTTAACACACAACCTTCTTTTGACCTAACAAAGATTTCTGTAAAAAGAAATTTCACATAAGACCACTCAATAAGCCAGAAACAAGTCAACAACTTATTCACAAAACGACAAAATAGTCGTTTTTATGATCTAGACCACCTCAGAAGCTGATTCAAGTTGCAAAATGTTTCTTTTGACAAAACTAAGCTTAAAAACCAAAGTACTTTCAAATAAGCACACTCAATAAGCTGGAAAATCAAATAAGCACTTATCTTAAAAGTCAAACAAGTTGGTTTTCTAGTGAAAAGTCAAAGTCAAAGTCTGATAAGCTCCAGTTCACTTAAATGGGTCAAATAATGAAGATCTATTACAAAAAATAAATTGTTGCAGGTCAGAATAAGCTAGAATAGCTTATTGATAAGCTGATGATAAAATTGCACTAGCAGGGGCTAGTTTTGGATGTTGAGCAGTGGGAACTTTTCCCACTGCTTGACTATTTTGACTTGTTGTCTTTAGTGACTTTTTCTTGGATTCAGTATTCACAAAGGCACCCAATTGATCTTTGGATCAAAAGGAGTCAATAACAAGCAAAATAACACAATCACAAACAGCCAATTGATACAGTTTAATCAATTAATCACCAGACATTGCACAGACATGAACAATGAGCAGTTTAGCATTCAAGAGCAATTTTAGCACAAATCAGCCACCCAAATTCAACCAATTGCACACACAAGCTATAATAAACTCCAATAAGCAAGTCTAAACAGGTTTCATGCACTGGTTCAAAGAATTAAGCAAGATCCAAGCTATGAAAGTTACTGATGAACACTACACATGCAGTTTTTAACTTTTGCTGATGTATTTGACACACAAGCCAATTTCAACACCTCAAATCTTTCAAACAGGTTATGTTAACTTTGTTTAAACCACTTTTATCCCTAAGCATGCATACACACTAAGTGTTCCCAAAATCCTAGGTCAAAACAAGCAGAAACAAGGTCTTAATAGCAGATTGATCAATTCAAGTGTTCAAAACCCAAAACTTGCAGCAAAACACTCTCAAACAAAGGTTTATCAGATACAAAGCATAAACAACACTTTCCCTTAACACAAAATCAGATTACAAGCATAAACCAGTAGACCCAAACACCCCTTTTACTTTTTCAAATCAAGATTTTCAAAAGCAAAACAAGATTTCAGGCCAACCAAGCATCAATTAACACTCAAACAAGTCTAATAAACAGATTCAAGCAAGAACAAGCCACAAAATTCACAAGAACAACAGTTTCATACAAATATCACCAAAAATCACAATTTATGCAGATTTGGAGATTAAGTAAGCAAACCTCATGGATGTACATCCACACCCACGAATTTTGAGCTTATGTGCTAGCAAGAACAAGCACAAGCTTCTACAAAAGCCTGCTAAGATTCAACAAGGGTTAAGCACAATAACATGAAAAATCAGAAACTTGGAAAAATCTTGATTGATGCAAACTTGTTACCCCACACTTGATTATCCCCAAGTTATAAGCCTCACCACACCTTAACCAACTCAGTTAGGATGCTATGATCAGCCCTATAGCCCAAGAATTCCAAGATTGGAACAAGACTTAGCAAAATATCAAGAAAATGAGGAAAATATGCAAACTTGTGCACACTCCTCTTTTGAAAACAGGTTTGAACTTTAAGAACTACAAAGCATATAACAAATGAAAGCAGTAAACAAGAGTGGCCAATGACTTTTCTTCAAGATTTCAAACTCAATTTCATTAAACTTGAAATAGGATTTACAGAAACTTGAACCAAGGAAAAATCAAAAGCAAGCGTCTAATGAAGCACCCTAAGGCCTTTATATAGGCATACAAATGACTAAGGAAAGCTGAAAAATACATAAACCCTAGTTGTGAAGTCCCAAAAATGCCCTTGAGGTCTTTGTCTTCTTTGGAGAATCATGTGACTTAATTTGTCATGTAGCTGAGGTGTGAGCTGTTGAAATATCATCAAGGGCTTAAAATGAGCTTAGGATGCAAGCAGGATTGTGAGGCGTTGGATTGCTGGCACAATCTTGTCTTCTTCCTCAAACGTGTAGCAGGGGAGGCATGTGTGGGACAAGTGAGTGATGTGGCAAGTAGTATTAAGGTTGGGTTGTGTTTATGATTAGCTTAATCATAAATCTGGAGCAGATTAGTGTCTAATTACAAGCCATAAATAAAAACCCAATTTGGATCAAGAACATGAATAGTGCATGTTTTAATCCGTTTAAGTTTTTAAACCAGGTGTTAGGCGCCATAATTAACTTAATAAATTAAGTTAGTTGTGAGTGGATGATGATGTGGAAGCAGGGAGCAATGTGATTGGTGGAGAGGTGGTAGTGGGGCACGTGTCACCAGCTGGTTGGTCTAGGTAAGTTTCCTGTCTGGCCCCTTTTGGTCCCTTATTTCCTTTCTTCTTGTCACTTGCAATCAAAACTCTGTCAGCGCCCATTTAAGCCTTATCAACTTTTGACTTGTTACATTTTTGGCCCAAAAACTTTCACAAAGTGTAATCAGGGGTATTTCTTGCCATAATTGAATTCTTCAAGGGCTGGTTTGGTATTTTCTTCAATAATAATGGTCTAGACTTGTATAATTGTCATTTTGGAGGACTGAATTTGCCAAGTCTTGATAAATGAGGGACCATTTTTGCCAATTGTTGAAAGTTGAGGGTCCTTTTTGTAATTTTGGATTTTCAAAGGACCAAACTTGTCATTTCATGTACTTTGAAGGACTTCATGATATATTTGACTTTGTGGATGATATTGGTTGACAATTTAGCTTTGTTGAGGGGCTAAACTTGCCAATTCTTCAAAGTTAAGGGCCCTTTTGGTAATTTTGACAAACTTTAGGGACCAAACTTGTAATTATGAGGATACAAGGGTATAAAGTGTCAATTCTTCATAATTGGAGGACCCTTCTTCATAATTCTTCAAATCTTCAAGGGTTGATCTTGGGAAAGTCTTCACTAGGGCTTGGTTCATTGTGCGGCTTCGTTTCCCGTGTTCGTTTTTGCATGTTTCTTGTGATCTTTTGTCATTATCTCAATATCCGTACCTAAAATACACAAGCAACAAACACAAGCATATATTTGGGTATTTTGATGATATTTAATGCATTTTAAGCCCTATTTGGAAGATGAGACTATGTATAAAAGCAGTCTCATCACTCCCCCATACTAAACCATTGCCGTGCCCTCACGCAATGCTAGAATAAAGTACCAAAGCATCTCCAAAATTCATTTTATTCACTTTATTGGAATGATTAACTAGCTACACTACTACTATTACTTCTACTTGTATTATAGACATAATGTATGATTTTCATCGCAAAATGGGACGTTTAGGTTCATAGAATAAGAACACGTGAATGCTTCGTTAGAAATAATTTCATCGTCCTCGATTTTCACTCCAATTCCATGCTAAGCGTGCAACGAGATCATTGTCATTATAAGTTAGTAATGCTAACACTACTCATATGCCCTAATCACGTACTTATCCTCCCATTATTCCTAAGTTGTATCTCTTATATTTTATGATGTCTTGAATGTTTCACGAGGATACATTGTTTGACTTATGCGATAATAGAGATTTAGGTCTAAAAATAGAGTCCTAACGGTGTAACTAAGACCATCAAATCAATAACCCCTCCTAATAGACAACGATGTCAAAAAATTAAGTTGACAAGAAGAATCGATAAACACGGTTTTATAACGGTTTTGAACATGAGACTTATTACCAAGACTTTTATACGCCCCCTAACGGAAGGGCCTTATTATCTTTGGTTTACCTCCATCTTTTATTCAACTTCGCCATGAAGCTTTTATTATGACTTCGGTCTTGCCTTGCCTTTTATTATCCGCCTCATCGGTGGTTTTATTAGCCAAAGACGTATATCCTCACGCTAAGGCGAATTTTGGATCTTTAAAGCTTCGAAGATTAAGGCTTGATTCACTTTCAATTTCGCATAGATTTTAGGCCTTGTGGGGCTTTAAATTGTTTGCTTGATTTAGGTGAGCACTTGAAATCTTATTATTGGGTGAAGCTTTCGATTATTCGGGTGCCAATACTTCAAAACCGTGACGCTGGCGATACCTTAATGTCTTCCCAATTTAATTACACGGAAGCTACTAGAAAATACTAGAAACCCAACAATCCTAACTAAACCGCTAAGTCAATATTTATTAAGCAAAAAATATATACAAGCGAAGGGAGAATAAGCAAACAACGAGAACACATGAGTTTTTGAAAGAATACGAGTACTCTACGTTTAGCATAGTAACTTATAATTAACACTATCATTTCTCGTCCTCAATTAAGAGACTTAGCCTAATGTGTAGTTAAGGAATCAAAGCTAAGTGCTCAACACGCACGGTCGAGTCAAAAATTACTCTTATTCTCGCCATCGGAAAACCTACATTCGTGTCTTCAAACACTTATAAAACATGAGAAAAATTTAAAATTTGGCCATTTTTAGCCTTATTTTGCAACAAAATGATAAACAAAACGATAAACTTTGGAAAGCGTGAAGGTTTGGCAAGGAAAGTATCTATTCACCCCCCCATACTAAAGTTAAACATTGTCCTCAATGTTTCGAGTCTAGGGGTGCAAACACCCCCATACTAGAGACGTAGTCGAATGCCTAATCTAGCATGGAAAGGGTGTAACCATTAAGTAATAGCCGTTTATGAAGTGTGCTAAAAACCTAAGGTTAGAACATCAAAGGATACATCATGGATATTGAGAAATGTCTCCAAAGCAAACGATCGAGTGCTCCCATAAAACGAACACGAGAGGCTCCAATCGTGAAGATCATGATCTAAAAACCACATATCACAAACAACCACGGAACAAAGGTTGGAAGGGCACAAATCCCCACACGTAAGCTACATTAGACTAAGAAAGCGATAATATGTACATAGGATAAGCATGGGACTCCCCCACGAGGCTCCTCGTTTTTGATTACCGAGTCATGAGCTCGACTCGATCCCCTCAACACTAATTATCATTGGGGAAGGTGACTTGGTCGAGGTAGTTCAAGGATGGAACTTCCCCACCAAAGTAGTGCTTCAACCTATGTCCATTCACCTTGAAGTTAGGACCATCATCTTGAGCTAGCTCGATGGTCCCATACGGAAACACTTGAGTCACGGTGAATGGACCGGACCAACGGGATTTCAATTTACCGGAAAATATTTTAAGTCTTGAATTAAAAAGTAAAACTTGATCCCCAATGTTAAAAACCCGGTTTTTAATTTTTGAATCATGCAACTTTTTAGTTTTCTCTTTGTAAATCAATGAATTTTCATAAGCAATGTCTCTTAATTCATCCAATTCATTTAATTGCATTTTCCGGTGTTTTCCCGCGGTCTCCATGTCATCATTACAATGCTTTAGGGCCCAATAAGCCTTGTGTTCTAACTCGATAGGCAAATGACAATTCTTTCCATACACAAGCTTATAGGGAGTGCACCCAATTGGCGTCTTATGAGCGGTCCTAAAGGCCCATAAAGCATCGTCTAACTTATCCGACCAAGATTGTCGGTTTTCCCCCACGGATCTCTCCAAGATCCTCTTCAATGCTCGGTTTGAAACCTCGACTTGCCCACTCGTTTGTGGGTGATAAGCCGTAGAAAGACGATGTGTAACCCCATATTTCCTTAAGACTCTTTCGAATTGGTCATTACAAAAATGGGTTCCACGATCGCTTATGATCGCACGAGGGGTTCCAAACCTAGCAAACAAACTTTTCAAGAACTTGACTACCACACGAGCATCATTAGTGGGCAAGGCCTTCGCCTCCACCCACTTAGATAGGTAGTCAACCGCAACAAGGATGTACTTATTACCACGAGATGATGGGAACGGCCCCATAAAGTCTATACCCCAAACGTCAAAGATCTCACATACTTGAATGATATTTTGTGGCATTTCATCTTTTTGTGAGGCTTTTCCTTGTCGTTGGCATGCATCACAAGACTTCACAAGGATTTGTGCATCTCGGTAAATAGTAGGCCAAAAGAAGCCGGCATCAAACACCTTCTTAGCCGTGAGATTAGCACCGTGGTGACCACCCGTGGGTCCCTCATGGCAAGCTCTAAGGATGTTAGAAGCCTCGGTGCCAAAAACACAACGTCGGATGATTTGATCCGCACAAGTTCGAAACAAGTAAGGGTCGTTCCAAAAGTAGAACTTGACGTCACGAAAGAATTTTCGTTTTTCTTGAGTCGTCATACCCTTAACGATGAAGTTACCCGCATGGTAATTTGAAAAATCCGCAAACCATAGGGTAGAAGAATCAAGCTTGGAATTCACTAAACCAAGTGTCTCGAGCGGAAATGTTTCGGTGATTTCCTTGGGCTCGTAAACACTTTGGTGAGGATCTTCCAAACGAGAGAGATGATCGGCCGCTAGATTCTCGGCTCCTTTTTTGTCAACAATGGTGTGATCAAATTCTTGAAGGAGGAGAATCCAACGAAGTAATCTCGGCTTTGCATCTTGTTTAGCCATGAGATACTTGATAGCCGAATGATCCGTATACACTATGCATTTTGTCAAGACGAGATAAGGTCGGAATTTCTCAAATGCATACACCACGGCAAGGAACTCCTTTTCCGTTGTAGTGTATTTAAGTTGAGCCTCGGTCATCGTCTTGCTAGCATAGTGGATAGGCAAGAAGTGCTTTTCATGACGTTGCCCCAAAACGGCCCCAATAGCGTAATCACTTGCATCACACATAAGTTCAAAGGTGAGGTTCCAATTTGGAGCAACAAGAATGGGAGCTTCGGTAAGTTTCCTCTTAAGGATCTCAAAGGCTCGTACACAACCTTCGTCAAAGACAAAACGTGCCTCTTTTTCAAGAAGATGTGTAATGGGTCGAGAAATCTTCGAGAAATCCTTGATGAATCGTCGATAAAAGCCCGCGTGGCCTAGGAAACTCCTAACTCCCTTGACGGTTTTGGGATGAGGTAATTTGGCGATGACGTCTACCTTAGCTTGATCTACCTCAATCCCCGCTTTCGAGACCTTGTGCCCTAAGACGATTCCACTCTTAACCATAAAATGACACTTTTCCCAATTGAGCACAAGGTTGGTTTCCTCACAACGTTTTAACATTCTCTCAAGGTTCGACAAACACGAAGTAAAGGAATCACCAAACACGGAAAAGTCATCCATGAAGACTTCCATCGTCTTCTCGATCATATCATGAAAAATAGCCATCATGCATCGTTGAAAAGTTCCCGGTGCATTACAAAGTCCGAATGGCATTCTACGATAGGCAAACGTTCCATATGGACACGTAAACGTAGTTTTTTCTTGATCACGAGGATCGATGGGAATTTGGAAGTAACCGGAAAAACCATCTAAAAAGCAATAGAAATCGTTTCCCGCAAGACGCTCCAACATTTGGTCCATGAAGGGCAAGGGAAAATGGTCTTTTCGAGTGGCTTCATTCAACTTTCGATAGTCAATGCACACTCTCCATCCGGTCACGAGTCTCGTAGGAATCAACTCGTTGGCATCGTTTGGCACAACGGTCATCCCTCCCTTTTTAGGGACACAATGAATAGGACTCACCCAAGGGCTATCGGAAATAGGGTAAATCATTCCCGCGTCAAGGAGTTTAAGGACCTCCTTTTTGATGACGTCGTGAATTTTGGGGTTCACCCTCCTTTGACTTTGGATTGTTGGCTTGAAATCCTCCTCCATTAATATTTTGTGTGTACAAAATTTGGGATCGATTCCCTTAATGTCGGATAACTTCCACGCAATCGCCCCTTTGTGAGCCTTTAGAACATCGACAAGTGCGGTTTTTTCATCATTCGAAAGGTCCTTCGCAATAATAACCGGCAACTTGTCGTCCTCCTCCAAATAGACATATTCGAGGTGAGGAGGTAAATCTTTCAACTCGAGAATAGGTGGTTCCTCAAGTGAAGATTTGGGCTCGATACTCATAACCTCCTCGGGTGGAGGAAATGGGAAATCGTTAAGAAAATCCTTGATAATCGAGAAGTCCTCATCGTTGTCGAGGTCTTCGTCACAAGTACGTGGAACATTGCATTCTTCCAACGTAAAACCACCACCTTCGAAAGGAGTGAAGGTTGGTGTCGAGTTATCAAGAATTGGATCCAACATAGTGGGATTGCCACTAGTTTCATCATCACCAAAACCTAGAACTTCTTGTGAAAATTCCTCGCAAACCACGTCAATCATATCAACGAGGTTTATGGTTGCAACGGAATAAACATGAGAAATTTGAGAGTTTTGAGTTGCGTTTATAACAAGTTCCTCGTCGTTGAAACGTAAGGTGATCTTTCTAGCATGCACATCGATCAAAGCCATAGACGTATCTAAAAACGAACGACCTAAAATGAGAGGAACTTGAGGATCCGTGGGAATGTCAACAACAATGAAGTCTACGGGATAGTAGAACTTCCCCACTTTCACAAAAACGTCTTCCGCCAAACCACATGCGGGAATTGTGGAATGGTCGGCCAACTCGATAGACATTAGTGAAGGAGTAAGATTAGGAAGATTGAGCGACTTGAAGATTGCAAGTGGCATCAAGTTAATGCTAGCACCAAGATCGGCCAAGGCGAAGCATTCTTCCATGTCTTGGATTGCACAAGGGATCAAAAATTTACCGGGATCACCGACTTTTTGAGGTATGCGATTAAGATAAACCGATGAACAACTAGACATTTGGTGTAACTTCTCCTTGTTGTTCAACATACTCTTAAAGTTAGCGGCAAATCGAGGCATCATGACCAAGGCATCGGCGAAACTCACATTAAAGTGCAAATCACGAAACATTTTCATAAAAAGCTCAAATTGGTAATTGTCGCGCTCTTGACGTTTCTCCTTCCTAAGTCTCGATGGATAGGGCAAAGGTGGTGTGGGTTGAGGCAAAGTAGGCATAGCCTTTGGAATCTCGGGTTCCAATGATGGTAATGGGTCAACCGTAGGTGTGGTATGAGCGGTACTTCGTGGGATTGGGACATGCTCCTTTTGGACCACCACCTCGGGTTCTTCCTCAATTGCTTCCTCCGTAGGGGCAATTGGTTGAGGAATCGGCTCCTTAAGTGTCTTACCACTACGTGTGGTAATCACTTTCATCTCACCCTTAGGGTTGGATATGGTGTTACTAGGAAGACCACTTGACGACGGTTTACACATTATTGCCTCAAACATAGACGAGATTTTATCTTCAAAATTAGATTGCCTCAATACGGCTTCGGTTTGCCTTTTCTCGGCCTTAAGCATTTCTTGTTTAATCTCATGTTGCCCTTGTTCCATTTTTTGTTGGTTTTGTTGCAACCTAGTGACATTTCCTTCCATCTTGTTGGTGTGGATTTTAAGTTCATTAGCTAACTCATTTTTCAACTCTTTCTTCAAGTCGTTTTTGAACTCGGATCTTAGGCTAATTATTTCTCTTTGAATGTTGTCAAACCTAGCATCATTACCACTAGCATATTCAACAAACTCACTTGGAAGATCTTTCAATGTTTGCAAACTCTTGTTGTTATTTTGAAAATCATTTTTGTTTGAAACTTGATTATTAGCCCCTTGATTCCCATAATTTCCCTTGTTATAATTGTTCTTAAAACCAACTTGATTGTTGCGATAGTTGTTAGCATTTTGATTTGATCCAAAACCCGGTGGAGTCATTTGATTAGAGCGGGAAACTTGACCGTTTTGGTTGTAATTTCCCGTGGCCGCAAAGGCACTCGAAGTGTTACCACCGTTGGTAATGCACTCGGAGAAATCATGACCTCCACCACAATACATGCAAGAAACCTCAACCGCTTTAACCGTAGCGGGAGCACTTGGTTCACCAACTTTAAACTCAATCAAAAGTCCTTTCAACTTATCAAAAATCTTGTTTTCCAAGTTTGCCTCAATTTGGCAAGCATCGATGGTATTAGACAAAGAAGGTGAAGCCGAAGACGAAGCCTTACGAACACTAGACGTGCTACGAGGACTATACACCTTAGATCTATTTTCAATAATCACCAAAGCTTCCTCAACCGTTTTACACAAAAAATTACCACCCGCGGCGGCATTCAAATAATCCCTTTCATGATCATTAAGTCCATTGTAAAACGTGTCAATTTGATGCAAATCGGAAAAACCGTGATGAGGACATTCATGTAACATTTCCTTAAACCTATTCCAAGCCGTTGAAAAACTTTCATTAAATTCTTGTGAAAACTTTGAAATCTCGTTTTTCAAGTGCGTAGTCTTAGAGGGCGGAAAAAATTGGTTCACAAACTTCGAAACGAGATCCTTCCACGTCAATATAGAATTGGGTGGCTCTTTCTCTAACCAAATTTTAGCGGGCCCCGCTAAGGAATACGGAAAAAGCATCATCTTAATCGAGTCGTTAGATACATCCTTAAACTTGCAAGTAGCGGTAAGACGATTGAATTGGCGGATATGGTTGTGTGGATTGTCCTTCTCATCTCCACGGAATTTGTTGTTTTGAATCATAGACAACAAACCCGTCTTAACCTCAAAATTCTCCGCAAGGATAGCGGGAATTACAATAGCCTCTCCATAACTCTCGGTGGGTGCTTGAAGTAACTCCATCATAGTTCGATTCGCCATGGTTGGTGCTTCTCTCACAATGGGTTCGTCAATAGGAGACTCCTCACTAGAATTGTTTGGAGTGATGGATTTGTTTTTTCGTTTACGAGCACGTCTTGCTTGATTTCGAGTTAGCATAAACGTCACGTACAACGAGGGGACGAGCAAAGAAGATTCTTTTTGGTGTTTTGTATTTTTTAATTTTTTTGTGGTTTTTGATTATATTAACCTTTTTGGAACTTGGTGAAATGTATTAAGTAGACAAAAAGTCCACAAATCTCCTCACTAATCAAATCTCTTGATTAACGAAGCCTCAAGGAATGAAAACGAACACGTGGAGTGAACGCCTTCGATGACTTTAGAACGATGGTGGAACACCAAATCGTTCAAGAGGGTTTAATCAAATTGAAACCAAGAAAATATATATGATACTTAGTAATACTTTGGGCGGCAAAACCCTCGATTCACTCTCACAATCAAATACTCACAAGCAAGCGGGGAAACGAGGCGGCGCGAAGCACTTAAGAGCCTTTTTCCTTAGGATATATTTTATAATATCCGCCTTATACCCACCTTATAGTTTGTATTTTCAAGATTAAGCTTCACGAAAGTAATTATCTATTTTTGCCTTTTTTCTTTGGTTTGAGATTCGAATACAATGATTGGGTAATGACCTCCCAAGTCAAGGTTGTGATTGCTCACGTATTTGGAGTACTTGTGTATTTATTGTTCTACGTATACAATATAGTAATAATATTCACACAAAAACCGAAAAACGATAATACGTATTAGTAGAGTGCTACTAATACAAATACTAATTATGGTTAGTATAAAAACAACAATGCCAAATCAAAACACAACACGCCTCCCCGGCAGCGGCGCCAAAATGATGTTGAGTAAAACTACACCTTTAGGAAAAGGATGCAATAAGTAGGGTAAGTGAGCACGACGATTTAGGAAAACCATGTGTGAATGACCCAATCAAGTTCGATCTCAAGGAGGCTAGTGTGTTATGTGTGTAATGATTTGGATTAATTTGTGATTATATTTGAAAAAGAAGAATAGAAAGGGGATTAGAAGAGAGTGACGGTTATGAAGACGGATTAAACTAAGTCTAAAAAGGCGTACACGTAAAGTCGTAAAAACCACCTAAATTAAAATTAATTCCTAAAAATTCCTAAAAATCACCAAAAATACTTAATAATATTCTAAGAGTTTACAAAAAATCAAAACTTGCAAAAACCTTTTAATTAATTAGATAATGACTTTTTAATGCTAATTAAAGCCCTAAAAATCAAAATTAATTATTAAAAAGCCCTAAACAAGATTTTCAAGTTTGTAAACCTCAAAAATACTCTAATTAAGCTAGAAACTATTTTTTAAAATTTAAAAACCAATTTAAACTATTTTTAAATAATTAAAAACTTCTAAAATCAATTAAATCTTAAATTAATTATAACAAATAATTAAAAGACCTAAAAAATATTTGGAAAGTTGCAAAAATCCTGATTAAGTATTTAGAACCTAGGAAAAATATAAAAACCTAGAAAATCAGACTTTTAATTTTTAATAATAAAATAATATTAAAATAATATTAAAAATCCAAAAATTATAAAAAATTCTAAAAACTTGCAAACTAGCTTAATTTAACCTAAATAACTCAGAAATGAAAGTGAAATTACCTAAATACCCCTATTGGGCCTAGAAAATGGGTCAAACCCAAAACAGTCCCTTATTGGGCTTAATTAAGGCCCAATAAGAAAAAGTGCTCAAAATAAGCTCAAAAAGCACAGGTTGACTCAAAATTTGATTTTAAACAACTTTTTCCAAAGGCCCAAAAGCTGAAAATGTGAAATAAGCTAACTTATAATAAGCAGCTTATTCTTAATGGGCTTTTGGCCCATTAAGCTATAAGCTGATGCCATAAGCTAAAATTTAACACACAACCTTCTTTTGACCTAACAAAGACTTCTGTAAAAAGAAATTTCACATAAGACCACTCAATAAGCCAGAAACAAGTCAACAACTTATTCACAAAACGACAAAATAGTCGTTTTTATGATCTAGACCACCTCAGAAGCTGATTCAAGTTGCAAAATGTTTCTTTTGACAAAACTAAGCTTAAAAACCAAAGAACTTTCAAATAAGCACACTCAATAAGCTGGAAAATCAAATAATCACTTATCTTAAAAGTCAAACAAGTTGGTTTTCTAGTGAAAAGTCAAAGTCAAAGTCTGATAAGCTCCAGTTCACTTAAATGGGTCAAATAATGAAGATCTATTACAAAAAATAAGTTGTTGCAGGTCAGAATAAGCTAGAATAGCTTATTGATAAGCTGATGATAAAATTGCACTAGCAGGGGCTAGTTTTGGATGTTGAGCAGTGGGAACTTTTCCCACTGCTTGACTATTTTGACTTGTTGTCTTTAGTGACTTTTTCTTGGATTCAGTATTCACAAAGGCACCCAATTGATCTTTGGATCAAAAGGAGTCAATAACAAGCAAAATAACACAATCACAAACAGCCAATTGATACAGTTTAATCAATTAATCACCAGACATTGCACAGACATGAACAATGAGCAGTTTAGCATTCAAGAGCAATTTTAGCACAAATCAGCCACCCAAATTCAACCAATTGCACACACAAGCTATAATAAACTCCAATAAGCAAGTCTAAACAGGTTTCATGCACTGGTTCAAAGAATTAAGCAAGATCCAAGCTATGAAAGTTACTGATGAACACTACACATGCAGTTTTTAACTTTTGCTGATGTATTTGACACACAAGCCAATTTCAACACCTCAAATCTTTCAAACAGGTTATGTTAACTTTGTTTAAACCACTTTTATCCCTAAGCATGCATACACACTAAGTGTTCCCAAAATCCTAGGTCAAAACAAGCAGAAACAAGGTCTTAATAGCAGATTGATCAATTCAAGTGTTCAAAACCCAAAACTTGCAGCAAAACACTCTCAAACAAAGGTTTATCAGATACAAAGCATAAACAACACTTTCCCTTAACACAAAATCAGATTACAAGCATAAACCAGTAGACCCAAACACCCCTTTTACTTTTTCAAATCAAGATTTTCAAAAGCAAAACAAGATTTCAGGCCAACCAAGCATCAATTAACACTCAAAAAAGTCTAATAAACAGATTCAAGCAAGAACAAGCCACAAAATTCACAAGAACAACAGTTTCATACAAATATCACCAAAAATCACAATTTATGCAGATTTGGAGATTAAGTAAGCAAACCTCATGGATGTACATCCACACCCACGAATTTTGAGCTTATGTGCTAGCAAGAACAAGCACAAGCTTCCACAAAAGCCTGCTAAGATTCAACAAGGGTTAAGCACAATAACATGAAAAATCAGAAACTTGGAAAAATCTTGATTGATGCAAACTTGTTACCCCACACTTGATTATCCCCAAGTTATAAGCCTCACCACACCTTAACCAACTCAGTTAGGATGCTATGATCAGCCCTATAGCCCAAGAATTCCAAGATTGGAACAAGACTTAGCAAAATATCAAGAAAATGAGGAAAATATGCAAACTTGTGCACACTCCTCTTTTGAAAACAGGTTTGAACTTTAAGAACTACAAAGCATATAACAAATGAAAGCAGTAAACAAGAGTGGCCAATGACTTTTCTTCAAGATTTCAAACTCAATTTCATTAAACTTGAAATAGGATTTACAGAAACTTGAACCAAGGAAAAATCAAAAGCAAGCGTCTAATGAAGCACCCTAAGGCCTTTATATAGGCATACAAATGACTAAGGAAAGCTGAAAAATACATAAACCCTAGTTGTGAAGTCCCAAAAATGCCCTTGAGGTCTTTGTCTTCTTTGGAGAATCATGTGACTGAATTTGTCATGTAGCTGAGGTGTGAGCTGTTGAAATATCATCAAGGGCTTAAAATGAGCTTAGGATGCAAGCAGGATTGTGAGGCGTTGGATTGCTGGCACAATCTTGTCTTCTTCCTCAAACGTGTAGCAGGGGAGGCATGTGTGGGACAAGTGAGTGATGTGGCAAGTAGTATTAAGGTTGGGTTGTGTTTATGATTAGCTTAATCATAAATCTGGAGCAGATTAGTGTCTAATTACAAGCCATAAATAAAAACCCAATTTGGATCAAGAACATGAATAGTGCATGTTTTAATCCGTTTAAGTTTTTAAACCAGGTGTTAGGCGCCATAATTAACTTAATAAATTAAGTTAGTTGTGAGTGGATGATGATGTGGAAGCAGGGAGCAATGTGATTGGTAGAGAGGTGGTAGTGGGGCACGTGTCACCAGCTGGTTGGTCTAGGTAAGTTTCCTGTCTGGCCCCTTTTGGTCCCTTATTTCCTTTCTTCTTGTCACTTGCAATCAAAACTCTGTCAGCGCCCATTTAAGCCTTATCAACTTTTGACTTGTTACATTTTTGGCCCAAAAACTTTCACAAAGTGTAATCAGGGGTATTTCTTGCCATAATTGAATTCTTCAAGGGCTGGTTTGGTATTTTCTTCAATAATAATGGTCTAGACTTGTATAATTGTCATTTTGGAGGACTGAATTTGCCAAGTCTTGATAAATGAGGGACCATTTTTGCCAATTGTTGAAAGTTGAGGGTCCTTTTTGTAATTTTGGATTTTCAAAGGACCAAACTTGTCATTTCTTGTACTTTGAAGGACTTCATGATATATTTGACTTTGTGGATGATATTGGTTGACAATTTAGCTTTGTTGAGGGGCTAAACTTGCCAATTCTTCAAAGTTAAGGGCCCTTTTGGTAATTTTGACAAACTTTAGGGACCAAACTTGTAATTATGAGGATACAAGGGTATAAAGTGTCAATTCTTCATAATTGGAGGACCCTTCTTCATAATTCTTCAAATCTTCAAGGGTTGATCTTGGGAAAGTCTTCACTAGGGCTTGGTTCATTGTGCGGCTTCGTTTCCCGTGTTCGTTTTTGCATGTTTCTTGTGATCTTTTGTCATTATCTCAATATCCGTACCTAAAATACACAAGCAACAAACACAAGCATATATTTGGGTATTTTGATGATATTTAATGCATTTTAAGCCCTATTTGGAAGATGAGACTATGTATAAAAGCAGTCTCATCAGACTCTTAATTTAAAATTAACCAATCAAGCAATCACAACCACCTATTTTTCATGTACTCATTTTTAAAAAATTAAATATATCACAAACCGTTCATCGTTATGCAAAACAAAACATACCATCGTGACAAGAACTAAATCATCTTTCTATCGAGGGGCACATGTATATACTTTCAATGAACTATTTTTTTTAATTTTTTTACAATCACGTCCAAAAAAATCATATATGATTCCTGATACGAATCATTTATGATTTTTACAGACGTGATTGAAAAAAAACGAAAAAAATTTCGGCGAAAGTATATATATATATATATATATATATATATATATATATATATATATATATATATATATATATATATATATATATATATATATATATATATATATATATATATGCTCTCAATAGAAATATGATTTAATTCTTGTCGCAATGGTGTATTTTTTGTCGCTTGACGATTTATCGTTTATGAGATATTTAATTTTTTAATAAATGACGAAAATTGATTGTTTTTAAAAATTGATGGATGTAATCAGTTGATTGGATATATCAGTATTATATAAAGAGGCTAACTCCAAACCTAACTACAATATTTTTTTTGGAAACGGCAAATAATTCAACGGACGCCTACTCGTAATATTACAACGAGCACCCTGAGTTCGAGCTCCGCATAGCGGGCAAACCCAGCCCCCAAAGGGATCTCCAGGGAGAATTCCCCACGTGTGCCCGTGTGAGGTATGAGTTACATTATGCTAATGCGACGATCACAAGGATCGAACTCACAACCTGTAGCTCACAGTGGTTGTAAACCCAGTGCATCGCGCCAGCTGGGCTGGAGGTCATTTGCAAAACCTAACTACAATATTAATCTCAAACCTAAAATTATCAAACCTAACTCCAAGCCTAAAATTAATATAAGAAGGGATTTAAGCCATTAGATCATATTTAGTAAATTAATCTCATCCATTCATTTTCTAAAACAAAGTTTTGTAACTACATTTGTAAGAAAATATTTAAAAATTTTTATTTTTAAATTAAAATATCTTTTTTTATTAATCTAATTTCGTCATATTTTTTTAAATTTCGTTCTTTTTAATATAAGATTCATTTAAATATATTTTTGTTAAATTTTAGTTTTTTCATTGATATTGAGTTTATTTTAATTTGATTTAAATTTTTTTATAACTTTCATTTTACTTTTTATATACATTTGATGAGTTAAAATGTAACATTTATTCGCTAAAAAATATTTATTGGGTACACGCCGCTGCATTGCGCGGGTACCATGCTAATACTATTAAAAAGATTTAAATTGATCTCATCTTTGATCTGAAGCTTTAAGAATGATTTGAAATATAAAAGTACAATAACTTAATAACTTTAGTTATCTAAACGAACTCAAGCTATTCTTAAAAAAATATAGGTTGTTAGTTGAGAACACTTCCTACACAACCGACCTTTATCTTGCCTAGCCATGTAACACATAACCAAATTTCATTGTACCCTTATTTTGGAATATGCAAGTACGAACACTGTTTTTGGTGTATCAAAATTTTTTGCAACTTAAATTCAGACACATTCCCGGCTTAACCGGTACTGGTATCGGTTCCGGTACCGATACAACGATAGTAAAACGGGAGAGAACGTTTTAACTTTCATGTTACAGATTTGAGTTTCTAAAAATTCTACGTTGGACTACCTAAAAAGAATCCTTTTGAAAATTTACACATTGCAAAAAGTATATGCTGTACTACAAAGAAAAATTTAAGCAACCTCTAACAATATTAACACACAAAGCTCTTGTGACTTTTGAGTGACAACTGATGTCCCTTATCTTGCACCTTATGACATTGAGCAAAATTCCTAAAATCTTGTTAAACTGCAAATGACATGCACAACAGCCTAAAATTTTTCTCGATGGGTCGCGTTTAAAGTTTTCGTTTTGGCCAAACAATCGCGCGCATCATAAAATGGTTGTTTACAATTTCGTTTATTGTTATTTGTAATGAAACTGGAATATCATCACTTGCATATTCCAAAGCAATACAAATACACCCAAAATCTATATTAACACTAAAATGCGTGAAAACGTAATCTTATAGTCTAAACATGAGATGTACCATAACTTCAGCATGTGCATTGATATAACAACCGTTTACTTATAAGTTAATAACATCTCTAAAAAACTAAAAAACTCGTAACAACATATCCAACATGAGTGGCAACATCACAATGACCAAATCAAAAAGCACAAAACAAAATCCAATAGAACCTTAGATTCAAACGAACAACATGAAATATGGTAAAATAAATCCGCATTGAAAGTGTCGCTACATATTTTTTAAAAGATCAGTATCACTGGCCGCCAATGCCGAAGGATCTCGCAAAAAAACAACCAACAATCTATTACAGTTCCTGTTAAAAGATTTGGGTACAAAATAAAAAATTCTAGTAGATCTACTTCAAACCATCACACTAACAAAACCAACAGGGACAAGATAACGTAAAACAAAAACAACATTTAGAGGGGTTTTATTTTTTTGACAAGATAACGTGTGGTTTTAGAGAGATTGAGATTTGGATTATTGCTCCTTGTGGGTTGTTACTGACTTTTTAGAATGGACTGTTACGATGGACTGAATGAATGTGGCAGTTACTAACTTAATAGGCAGTTAATGGGCTTCTATGTTGCTCAATGTAGTGAGAGGGGATGGTATGGCGGCGAGCCTTGCCTCGCCGACCTTCCTCCCCTGAGTAGCCAAGTCACAAACACAGTTTGAATCCTTTGATCCCACACTTCTAAGGCTATCGTACCTCATTTTCAACGCGTCGTCACTTTTGAACTTGGAAAACTGTCAAACTCTTCATCTAACTCGTCACTCGTTCACTATAAGATAACTTAATATTCTTGTAAGAAGGTTGTCTCTGTCTTTGATTTGTACCTCCAAACCCCAATCACGATCAAGTATTCCTATTTAGAACTCAGATCATTTGTGGATTGTAAACAACATTTAGAAACAAAATATGCACCAGAAACCTCCACATATTCCCAAAGAAAAAGCTTAAAGTGCAAGCTCCACAGAAACACCATGTTTTCACTATCTGCATTCAGAAGCTATATCTATTGTTCGGCCTCATAACGAAAGGTAAAAACATCATCTCATGTCACATTTTAGAGGAAAAAACTATACATTAATGCATAGCATTCAAATATAGCAATCATCAGCCCCTATTACTTCAACAACAAATTAGAAGATAAAACAGTGTAAGTTGTAATTCCAGAGTCCAAGCTATCTAAACAATGCATACTACAAAAGTGAAAAGTCAAAATTCATAATATGTAGCATCACATCTAGGTTTTGTAATACAGTAGCAAATTAATTTTTCAAAGGCAGCTATACAAGATTATACCAATGGTAGGGCACTGGGCACAACTTGCTAAGATAATCATAAAGGACGTCAACTTCCACACAAGCTCCATGGCTAGTCTGTGATCTTTGGAGAATTGTTCGGTTTAGGTTCTTTTATCTCTGTCTGGTTAAATGGGACAAATATTAAAACTCAGTTTTAACTGAAATAAGTCGCAGAGTCATTAATCACTGACTCAAAGACTAACCAAGTGACCTCCTTTGGTATCAGCTCGTTAATTGTGCTAACTGAAAATGAGACCAGAAAACGTCACGTCAAAAGATGACAAGATGCTTACCGAAAAGAAAAAAGAAGCAGGGCATTGTCTCATCCAACAATCGAAAAACGTCACCTCTTGATCCAGTGGCTGCATTGGTCTATCAAATATGTTCATGTCTCTCATGTCATCTTCAAAGTTGTCAGGCCCGTGATAATTTTTGTCTTGAAACCTCATCTATTTTAGTCCTTGGGCAAAAAATATTTTTTTTTCTTTTCTATAAATTAAGCATTAAATTTTATGCATACCTGTCACCTGATCCCATTGTTTTGCTCTAATGTCAAGTCAAGTCTTTGTCCTTGAAAGCACTGATATTCTTTTTTCCTGGTTCAACCTAATGGATTTTTAAAATGACTTTTGAGGGATCGTGAGCATAATGTTAGATTGACTGATGCACAACGTTCCTTTCTGATTAGCTAGAATAACTGAGTAGAGTTATTCTACGTGACAATGTTAGTGTGTGGCGATAACGAAAATGGCTTTTGCAGGGCTTGCATTGACACAAGTTTCCTAGTGATGCATGTATGATACACATAGTTAAAAAAATCGCCGCACACTTAAATATGATAAGTAAACTCTCTCAGCGAGAACATTTCAGATTTATTACCTTTAGGCAGACAAAAGCATAGGGTCTGCAGCTACAACAACAGCTGAAAGGTATAGGAACCGCTGACATATGATGCAAGTCGCGTCCTAGATAAACATAGAATTTATTTAATACCAATTATGCTAACGTTTCAGTGCAAAAACAATTAACTCAGAAGGCTCGAGTTACCTCTTCAACACCAACCTAATTTGGTTGCTTCTTAGGATCCATAGGCAAAGACCTAACAGTGCTAGTTTTCCAAAGAAGTTCTCTCCAGATCTTTTTTTAATTGTATATGCTAAGAAGCTCGTCCTTCATGTAAGGTATCGCACAGCTATCCAAATCATTCTGAAATAGATGGTAATGTCTATGTACATTCAGAACAGAGTGCAAATGCACCATAACTCCTCACTGCTGTATCTACATGGAATTTGGCCAAGTTATAAATGTTTAAATTTGCACCACTATCCATTCTAGGAAAACCTGCTAGTTTTAGACTCTCTTTAAACAAATCACGCTGCCATGGGAGAATCTTTGGTGTGCGGAAAGACTGGAGTAAGCATACCAAAAAAAGATCAGGGTGGGACAAATGATATCAGCCTATACTTTACATAAATTAAATCACCGTTCTTCATGATTTAATCATTTAGCATGGCATAAGGAATGAATCCTCCAAAGATACAGTGAAATGACACGGCTTTTAATCACTACATGTTCTGCACATTTCAAGAAAAGTAAAACAATGAGCAGCTTTTTGAGTTATCTCGACCATCCATAGAACATCTAGTACCAGCAACCATCGGTTCAGAAGTGATGCGATATTACATCGACAGGTCATCACACTTTGGTCTTAACATAAAGCAAGGAGGGTCCACATTAGGCGTATAATAGTGAAAATTCATAGAATAGTTTTAATTGTGAAATATTACCACTCTGGATTCATGGTTGACACAGGTCATGGTGACACGAGAATTGAAATAAACAGTAGGAGGCTTCTCTCGGTAATCTTTTTCACAAAATAGATTCAACTGGTAGATACGCCCTTCATGTACAGACTGAAGACCCTAAAAAGGAAAGCTATTAGACATTGTTTAATTTTCAAATTATCAGATGTCTACAAATTGAGAAACGTTAAGTTAAATGAGTGAAAATAAGTCTTTCAAATTAGACCGAAAGAGGGCAAATTAGGTAGTTGTAACTTTACACTTTCATAGTAACAAAAATTTAAACAGCCATAAATAATGCTCAAGATGTCAATCCCAGTAAAACTGTTCAACCTCAGATTATGAAGACACAAGAAGAAAGAAAGAAAATATTATATTGTGAGGGCCAATGATGGTCCTTGTCCATGATTTCATATAAATGTCATCACCATCATCCATTCCATAACTCACAGTCCCATCTCCAATACCCTTATCTCCACGTTCAAGCTCCTCGAGCAATCTGAAGTTTATAGGCAATGCAGCAAACACCAAAGACTTAGAAATCCGACATCTTTACACTTGATGGTGGTTTAAAGCTCTAAATGTTTATATTGAACTAATTAAGCGTCTACACAAAGGAATCATTGCAACTTCAGCCTTTGAAATTTACAACAGATACTTTATACCACGATGATAAGATGAAAAGAAGCATGTATCTTTCACAGTAGATGAAGATAAAAGGTTGAAAGAGCAATTTGCTGGTACAATTTGTTAATTTTTTGTATCAGAAAACTGGCCATTCAACTACATAATACATTTTAATAGTTTAACTTGAACTAAATAATATATATAACCAAACAACTATAAAAAAGGAAAAAAAAAAAGCATAATGTTAACATTTAAAACATCCAAAGTCTAAGCTGAAATGATTTTAATCAGATATAGTTCAAATTGAGTAATGGTGAAACCCATTGCACCATTATTCTATGCAAATCAAGCTGATGTAATTATTACCAGAAGCTGCAGTCAATGTTTTACTTGACTCACTTACATCCTCGCGAGGGTGCTTGAGCAAAGACCCCCCCCCCCCCCCCCCCCCCCCTTTCAAGCACTTGATAATATTAAATTTTTTACCACTTACCTGCAATGGGGCTAAACTCAAAAACTGACTTGCAAATCTGCACTTTTCAACCTTAATAGACTCAATTATGCATAGTGGCTAAAATTAAAGCGCATATTACAAACTTTCAAACACAAGATAAAAAGAAGAAAAAACCTGATAGTGTTATTTACAAACTTTCATGGTTTGCATAAGACACGATATGTTAAATGCACTTGGGATAAAGCCAAATATGATACTAACCCCTCAACGATGTTGGAAGTCTTTGACCATGTCTAAATGAATCCATAACCAGATAACAGAACCTATAGATGGCCTTTTTCTTGAGAGAACCACTAACGGGTTATCTCGAGGGAGCCATTCACGAATGCGTTGTTTCTTTTGGATGTTGTAGCAGCATAAAATCCAGTGTCTCAAGTAAGTTAAATTAGAAAGGCTTCATATCCACTCATTCTGTAATAAATAAGATGTAGTTGAGGTTTAATCAAGATATGAACGGTTGCTTACATACATACAATCGGAAGCCCAATTGCAAGAGGTTTTTCTTCACTGAAAGCACGGTATTGGCAGTAATTAGAGGAGGTTCTTTTAGATGATCCACTGTACTCACAAAGAAATCAACACCTGCAAGTGTCAAAGGTTCGGCCTCTCGCTCATACCTGATATATACACGGTAAAGTCATTAGTCTACTATAATGTGATGTTCAAAGGTTTTAACTTATTACTTTAACCATATAAATATGTGAAACTTGCACCGATCAAAACAAAAGGAAAAGCAAGATTTTCGATTAGATTAAACAAAAAGGAACCTGAATCTTCTTGAGCATTGTGTGCTCAAAATCGATGTTTTTTCTCACATAATTTTTCAAGGAGTTCTTGGCAGAGACCTGGGAGTCGGACTTGAACTCTCTGAACATGGTTTCCAGTTCGGATGTAACTGCCTGAAAGATTTCTATTGTTCCATTTTCAAATAAATGGATTTTTTCAATCTCCTTATCCAAATACTCCAAGAATCTAGAATAAGACATTCTTGAGTTAGAAACTCCTTATTCATCTCGGAAGAGTTTTTCCATTACTTACAGGAGCTACAAGTCCTGCATTTTCAAGCAATAATTCCAGGAACCCTATTCAACCTTCATTCGGAATACTACAGACATATCAGTGAATATTATAAGTTATGTTAGCACTGAAGAAGAGGAAACAACACAAAGGAAGAATCAGGCAATAGCCAAAGGGAAGAAGCCAATGGCAGCTAACCAGGGAAAGTAGAAGAAGTTGAATTTCAATGAGATGACACGTGATCGGAAAAGTACTAAAGGAGTTTTAATCGGAGAAGCTAAAAGATCAGAAACTACTCCTGTGAAAAAGGGTAAGAGAAAAGTAAGATATACTGTTAGGAGTCCATGTACTCTAAAATCGCCACTTAAAAAGAACTATATAGATGTTGCTTCAGATGAAGATGATCCAAACGGTAAAAAATCAAAACTGATCACTACCCCTGTGAACAATGGCAAGAGAAAAGTGAGATATGCTGTTAGGAGACCATGTACTCAAAAATCACCACTTAAGAAGCACTATGTAGATGTCGATACAGATGATGATGAGCCAAAAGGTAAAGAAAGGAGAAAGAAGCTGATTATTTTGAAGATCCGGAAGCAGATTCAGAGGAAATGTGTAAGAAAATTAAGAAAGAAACGGTGATGACGACTCAGATGATAATGATGGAGTTGGAGATGGTGCAGGAGCACACACAAATCTATCCAACTTGAGCTTAGGTGAAGGAGTTGTTGCAGGAAATTGATGAAATGATTTTATTGTAGTTGTCAGTTCTTTCAGGCTAAACCGTTTATACTGGATCCCTACTTGATTTTGTTTTTGGTAGAGGTAAAGTACATAGAAAAATAGTAATATTGGACGTAAAGAACACATATTTTGTGTTTTCAGAGCTTTTTAGTCGACATTTCTTACTCTTTTACATCGGCACCTTCCTATCTACAAATAATTCAAGATCTTTATCATGGCTAGCTTTCATTAACTCTTGTTCTAATGGCTTATAAGTATACAACCATACACATACATAGTAATAACAAAAGTTTACTAATTGTATACCACTTACAAGCCTGTAGTATTATTCCAATCTACCTCTATTTAAGTTCCTATCAGGTAGCCAATTTCTGCCATTTGAGCCTGCAGTGTACTTATGAACCATTGTCACCATTAAAGTTCCCGCATACTGTCCAAGTGTAGTTCTAGTCCAATGTAGAGCTATTACTGTGCTTTTCATACTTTCTGGTGATTGATCATAAAGAAACTCAAGTTTACCAACATTAAAGAATGCTCCTGCAATACCATGAAGCGAATACTGAGGAATCAACCAAAAAAAACTTATGGGTATCACCTGAGTTGGCTTGTCAATCAAGTTAAATTCTCTAGCTGAGTTTTTTCTTTTGATCTCCACAAACGAACGAACAAATGTGGCACAGGCGCTTATAGTAAAGTCAACGCCAATCCTTTGTAAACTCTTGATGCCTGCAGGGTTTGTATGTTAAACGGTATGCAAAGGGGACAAATAAACGATCGTATAACGAAAGAGTAATCATAATTGCTCCCATATAAAATATTGCCATGCTAGCCGGAGGTATTTTAAATGAGCCAGCTACATGACAGTCCATGGTGCGAGCTTGCATTAGGGTAAAAGTACTTTGGTGTGAATAAGCCATTATATATACTATTCGTGTTGAAATAATTGGTAATAATCGAATGATTGATTTTAGTTCTTCTACTCTATGGCCAGTAGCAACCCGCCATAGTTTTGGTGAGTTTGAAAGAAGTTCGGTGTCATTTTCTGTTATTGTTGCAGCCTTATCAAGCCACCTTAAAAAAGAACACAGAAAGTATTCAAAAGTCAATCAAGTGAATAATAAACCTATGTAATTTTCATTAGGTTTTCAACATATCTAACCTCATCTGATCGGTATGAAGAAGTCGGACATCCTTAGAAATTCCTGCATCAAGCTCTTTCTTCTCATATAGAAGTTTATCATTTACTGGTACAATAACCTTCCACTTCTTGACAGCAGCAACAGTCACCTGAGTAAGTCTAACAAAAGGAATTCCTTCTGGTTTCGTTTTTAGATAAACTTGAGATCCTACTAAAAATACTACTAATACCACAAGAATAGCAATTGTTGGGATCCCAAGACCCCAACCCCAACTCATCTTGGATGTACACAACCAACATTGCATATAGACTTGCTAACGACAGCAAAAAATAGTACACATTAAAGAAATGCCAACGGTTCCTGATGGTCTCCCTTCTATTAGAGGTGAATATGTCGAGCATACTCAAATGATTTAAATCAAAGTCCTGCATGGCCATTGTGAAAGAACAATTGGCGCACAAGTAAACAGCTCCTGCAATATGATTTTAATCAAAGTCCATCCAAATAAGTGCATACATCTCATTTACAATTTTCAGCAGAAGAGGTGTTTGGCTACTGTTATAACAGCTACCAAACACCCATATTGCAGCAAAAGGGGTAGCTATAATTTGTGACGAAGTTGCTACCTTAAATAAAGTCATATTGCACATGAAAATAAACATCTACCACTTCACAACCATGAGTCTACAACTCTATCATATGTGTATTGTCCCGCTGCAACCTCAAAAGCACCAGCACCCTGAAATACAATATCATATATGATACATTATAAAGTAGAACTTGCTGTCTGATGCTAAATCTAATAAAAGTGAACGTGTATCAAAACCAACTTTATACGGTAAAGAGTCACGACATAAGTAATAAACTTGACGTTAAGCTTGGTCAGTGAAGGGTAAGCCATCATTCTTCTTTCCTTCAGTAAGCTAATCTTTATAACTGAGTTAAATCAGAAACTCTAACCGAATAAGAGAATCCAACTAAGATCAGAGCTATGATCTCACACAGCAATATGATCCGTATCGCCAGAGTTACGCTTGCTTGTTTTCTTCTCTTTTTTATCTGTTATTTTTAAAAAATATTGCTTCTGGTTTCTTTGCACCCTTTTGTAAGGGGGTGTTTGGATTGCTACAATAGGGGGTGTTTGGATGGCTGCAGTAAGGGGGTGTTTGGAAGGCTTCGATGCACATGTTTATTTAAAATGCAGCTGCTGCCAACTTCCATCCATCACAGACTTCTTAAGAGCTCAGCTTCGATGCACATGTTTTAATGTTTACCTAGAATGGATTAGTCACAATCAAGTACTCAGCTTGAACCTTATATCTGCATCGTTTTGGCATCTTTAGCATGCTATTAGTCCAAAATGCAAGCCGAAACACGTGTTATCATAAATTACATCTCGCTTGTACCGACAATAGATGTGCATTCAGATTAAAATCTAACAAAATTGTCTACTTTTTGCTGACTTGCAAAATAAATAATAATGTAAACACTAACAAATCTTTTTTCCGGAATTTTTGTTACATTGAACATTAGAACGGGAACATGTTATTATGTTATAGTAGAATAATCCTCGTAGAAATGGTTACCTTTTGGTGAAAAATTCGTTGATACTCTTGTTGTGCTGCTCGAACACGTGCACGCTGAGCCTAATCAAATAATCTTATTATGAGCGGAGGGTTCCATGTCTCAGTTAACAAAAAATAGCATGAAAAGGACAATAGCAAGATATTTAACAATGTAAATAGCATAGACACTTTATAGTGTGAGAAACCATGATAAGCCAGTTTATCTTCTCGTTCAATTTGGGAGTTTAATCTACGTAACCGGTTCAAAACCTGATAAGCAAATAACACGAAATAAATAAGAATACGTTATTGAAAATAGAAAAGGATTTGTTTTATCTTTAATTGCAAATTCCTAATTAACAACTTTCATTACTAAAAAAGATATGACATTGTACCTCTATCGTAACAACATCTTTTGTGAAATTGAACATTAAAATTAGCAAATAAGCATTATATTACTGTCCCATTGTAATCCAACAAAATTAACTGAATTTTAAAAGTGTAGAATTGGTAGTTGCTAGAGACACTGTTTCTTTATAACTTGATGGAGTACACAGTTTTTAATTCAGCTGAGAAACAAATGAAGACTACCAGCTCTCCTTTGCACCAACAACCAAAACAAAAATGAATTCATGAAATGCAAGCAACGATCCATTATATAAATTCTGAATGTTAAACATCATTTCTTCATGAATATTGATCTATAGACAATGCCTTAAGTCATGCTTCAATTTAATATATTTTACAATATTTATTACATTGTCTCTATATATCCCCATCTTTGCTTTTAAAAGACCAGTTCAGAATAAAAATTGACTATTAACTGAGCACCCTGTCCAGCTATCCTCTTCTGCCTCTTTCGCATTATCCTCCAGGTGTTCTTTTTCCTCATTGTCCTCTTTTCCCTCTTTTGCATCAGCAACTTTAATCACATTCATAAAAGAGCTACATGATGTAAAGAGTTTAGTTCCACAGAGTTTACTACGAGGCTATTCAGTTGTTTGTAGACCATTTAAAACTTTTATGGATTGCAGAACATGCAGATAGTAATATACTAAACTAACTATAACGAATAAACTACCCTAACCTAATATACTGATAACCAAACGGTTTGTGCATGAACTTGCACAATTGACCATGATAATACTAATAAAATTTATTGTATACAAATGCTCAAGAGAGATGTGGAGCACCATTAACCAAACACCTTGTAAATGTTGTTAGTTTGTGCCTGCAGCCAACACATATATCTAAGAAAATGTTGCATATATTATTAAACTATACTAAAAGTAAAATGATATTAAATGGATATCATGTAAATGCTTCCTAACCATGGCTGCTACTCCTTACCTCAATTACACAGATACAATTTAAATAGGTTTTGGTTTGTCGCTAAAATTATTTTAAGAAATGATGAAATAGGCTGAAACTGGTACAAATGCTATGATTTTGTGATATCACATACTACCACGACTCAAAGATTGTATATGCTATAAAAACATACTACCCAATAATGCATCAGGGTCAGGTTATTTCAGCAATAGTTTTATCAATATGGTATTACAGGACTCACCATACATAAAACCAGAAACATAATCCTATTTTAAACACATATTCCGCTAATATGATTGCCATACATATATTAATCTAGTACGTAATAATTAAAAAGGACGACCTTATCAACATAATTAGAAAACCACAAGTAACTCGTAATGGTACCTATTCCAAAGAAGCCTCACAAGCTGCCCAATTGCTTTGTCAAATACTTCCAATCCTTTGACTTTGAACAGTCACTTTATCATGACTTGCATAATCTATAGCCTGCAATTTATAAAATCAAGAAAACTATCATTCTCATTTGGGCATGTAAGCAACTTTTAGCACTTTGGCTTTAAAATTTGCATGCTATTGGTGTAAATAGATAGGAACGTTATTTAATATACGATGGTCGTACAATATTTGACATGAAACTTGGAGGTGAAATAACGGAAAGATAATAGGAGGTTAATACATTTGTATGTAGGTAACCGAAATCATAGCCATCAGAAGGGCCAGATTTTGCTTTTGTCCTACCTAATTTATTTACAGCCATCAATCGCCTGAAGTTCTTGCTTAATCAGCTCATCTGCTGAACCTGCAAACAGGGGTGGAACCATCCATACGAGTAAGGATAACTGATCAGCAAACCATGGCATTTGGCTTAGTAGTATATAAGTGTGCCAAATAACCAAGAGGTTGTGATATATTATAAATTACAAGACAAACATGATAAAAATAAAAGTCACCTTTTCGCTAATGACTGTGAAAATGAGAACAGGAACGACGAATAACCTCTATAGTAGACAACTTTGGAAGAAATTGCCCTAAAAGTGATGTGCTTTGTTACACGTACCAGTCACTTCCGTCAAGTGTTGACAAACTTCAGATAGTCGGTCAACAACTACTATACCAAAAAAGTTTCAGAAATAGTCATATCTGCAAATAAGTTACAGAATAAATATAATTGAGTAACTAAAGATCTAATATTAGCCAAGCCAAAAAGGTAACAGAACATACCGAATTATGCGAATATCATCTAAAGGCAAGTTGGTCATGCTAACACGTATTTTTGCTAGGTGGTATTGTGGATGTAAACTGAAAACATATGCAATCTTTAAGTACATATGGTGTCTGTAAATCCATACAAAGTGTATATTGGCACATGTTCAAATATCAATGGAAACTTAGGTTTTTTTAGCATCATTCTTCTTTGTGGTTAAGCGGGCTTTTGAGCTGTGTGTGTGAGCAAATGATTTGTCTTATTTCGCTAGCAAGAACCTATTTCAAGTGTGCTCAGTGTGGCCTGATAGCCGAAAATGGATTTCGTCTACAAGGCGATTAGACAAATCAGGCTCATACACAACCAAATAAACGGAACACATTAAACATCAAGACATTAAATAAAAAATGGCGGGTGTTATCGCAAAACCATTCTACTTTATCCGTACCTTCAATCCCGAAAATGACAGCAAAATCCCCAAAATTAGCTAAACAAAATTAAGGTTTAAAGTAGTGATAATTGACTTCATATGGACATTCATGTAGATTCCGAAACGTGTTATTAAAGGCTTATTGGATAAGCTATTTTCCGTAGCCCATTTGGTGTGTCAATACATTATTAAAAATTAGATTACGGGTAGCGTACGATGATTCAAGGATCGAAATAAATCTTCTTGCTGCTATAGCGACAAACTAAACTCTCAATTTTTCTTAAAATGGTTATTAAAGGTGATTTTATAATTACCTTTTATTAATTATATTATAACCCTGAATACATTTCAAGTGAGCTACAACGGCAAACTGCAACTGATACCTGTAACTCAATTTGGCACCCCCTGCATCCTTTCTCACTCCATTAGGTAGTTACAACTTATTACCATTCTCCTTAGTCGTGATAACAACCGTTCTTAAGGTTAATGATATTCAAAGACAGAGAATGTTGACCCAGCAGTGCGTATGTGAAGGATACTACGCATAAGAGTGCTAAATTTCCCCACAAAAGCACCCAATATGCGCCCCTATCTCGTGCAAGCATCAAGGCTATAAAGGATCTAGTCCCCCCTTGCTAGATTTCAGTTTAGTTAGTCTAGTCTAGATATTACAGAGCCTCGTATCAGCGTGATATTACTTAAATATAGTATCATACCTTCAACAAAGATCCCCTTTTGACCCATTACCCAACCTAAACATATTAAAAATCAACATTTTTGGACTCATCAGTGACATTTATTAATGCTCCAAATCAGCCTAGTATGTCAGATCCTGAAATAGGGATGACCATAGTATAAATCATAATATACATACGTAGAGATAAAATCATGGATCTGGGGTTAGGGTGTTCATAGATGCAAAAAAGGACAACACCAGACTAAAGCAACATCAAACAAGAGACTGGAAAATTAAGAAAACTGAAAGCCAAAAACCTGTTAAATATCTAATTGGACCAAAACCGGATCTTAACTTGTGTCATAGGTGGTAAAATATAATTCGACTGATGATACATAATTATGGTTTATAAGCATAAACCCTAATCATATTAATTCAACTGTTGATAATTAATTAGGGTTTACACAAACTGAAAAAACGATGATGGATTAGATGTTTGATTGAAGGTTTAAAATAGTTATGATTCAAACAGTTTAATAGGTGTTCGATGGAGAAAAAAGGATATGAAGTTGATGGTGTGTGTGTTTTCCCGATGGTGAGTGTTTTTTCCATTCTGTAGGTTGATAAAAAAATAAGGAAAAAAAGACCTAAACCTATTATATATACATGTGGTATGAAAACGCAGTTTTGGGTCAAGTGCGACCTGCTTTTTTAAACTACGTTTTCGTGAAGTAACTTTGGAAGTTTTTTAGATTTTTTAACTAACAAACAAATACTATTGGTTTAGGGGTGCCATGTCACATATGACTGGGATTAGGGGTGTGGTATCAAATCATAATTATACCTATATATATATATATATATATATATATATATATATATATATATATATATATATATATATATATATATATATATATATATATATATATACTAGCATCGTAACCCGCCCAATGGGCGGGGTCGTTTCGTAAATCTTTTTTCTAATAGTAAGTTAGTGTAAAAATATGAGAGGTAACTTCGTCTTTTTCCTTTTCCCGCCCATTTTGATAGGTTTTACTCCAAGCTAGACTTGAAATTGGGTTTTCTTTAATATTGTCTCAATTTTTTATTGCTTTTTCATTGTTTTTAATTATACCAGGAAAATAATCGATGATGCAACTTTTTGAATCATTAACCATTTAATAGTTGACACACATTAAAAATTAAAACAAAATTACACCCATCATGCAGTATTCATTTACTAAAATATATTCTATAACACAACCTCAAGTATTGTATGCTTTTCACAATATCATGATAATGTGATGATATGGTCAAAGAGGCAAGTACCATTGATGCATGCACTTACTATATAAACAGTTTAGTTATTCGCTTAGACGCGATAACTAAATCGATATCGTTGGTAAAAAATAAGTTACATCAAATGTACATCTATATAATGTGATATACGATGTAGAAGATATGAAAAATGTAAAACCTAATAAAATGGGCTGGAAAAGGGAAAATACCAAGATACCCCTTACCTTTTTGTGTATTTGATTAAAAAGATGGATAGTGTACTAGATCTGTAAAAAAAAGAAACCACGTGGACGTAACTCGATGAAAAAAACACAGGGATTAAAATATAGGATTTGGCGAACCATAGAGATGATTTATGTAATTCTCACTATAAATTATTTGTTTTATGATGAGGTTATTGTTTTGTATTTTGTATGTTTTCTATATTTGCAAATATGAGCGTGTAGATTTAAGTCATATTTTATTATTGTATGCGTTTTCTTTTAGATTTTTTTATTTCTTTTTAGGTGCAAAATTTATTTTGTAATAATAAAGTTATTATTAAGGTTTTTTTTCTAATAATAGTTGTAGGGTCTAAACAAAGAATTTTTAGTTTAAATGATTGTTAGGTGTATGTGTTCTTAATTCGTTTTGTGTAAATATATTTTCAGTTGTGTATGTTTATTTTTAGGTATTTTATTTCTTTAATTATATAATAATCATTCGATCAATATATAACTGATAGCGGCCAATCTTTAATCATATAAGTTTTTATGGTTTTTTATGTTGTATTACTTTGGAGTTTAAAGAAGCTTGGATTCATAATGTACAATAAACCGTTTTGGATATTCAAACGATCACTGATTAACGTAGTTTTCGACTTTAGCAAATTATCAAAATGTGATAACTTGATTTCTCATGTAAACTTGTAACCATGGGTTATGGATATTAGTCTTTTCAATCAACGAAGACTAAATACATTATAAAATTTATTACATTTGCTTATTAAATTAAATGTGATAAGAGTATGTAATAAAGGAGACGTTAAAAGGATTTTCAATCAATTTCTATTAAAAAGAGTGGCCAACAGTTATTTTTATCAACTCATACTCTTAAGAAAAAGAGTAAGTAATAGAGGGAGCACTAAAAGTCTATTTTTACTCAAAAAAAAGCAAAAGTGTTACTAAAAAAGAGTACATAAAAGTGTAAAACTTTTAATAACTCTTTTTTTAATAAAAAAAAAGTTAGTAAAAGTTGTGAGTTTCTTTTGCTTACATTTATATGCGTTGTCTTTTAGTAAGAAAAAAATATAATGACTTAAACAATAATAAATTTTATTAATTAGTAAAATTTTTAGTAAGTAAATGTTATTTATTTTGTAATGATAATAATCCACTTAATTATTCGATTCTCATCATCTCTTTTGTAGAGAAGGTTAATTTTTTTGGATATATAGTTCTTACCTTTGTGTCTAGAAAATAAAAAATGTTGGTGCATTTTGTTGGTCTCCAATGCAACGAAGGCAGTACATTGCACAGTGCAATAATTCCAAAACTATTATTTTTTCTTTTATATTGTAAAATCTTTTTATTTATTTATTATTTATTTATTATTTTTATAATATAACTTTACTATATTTTTTAAAATTGTGTGCTTCTTAATTTGATATCCATTTTAATATATTTTTATTAATTTTTAGTCTTTTTTAATTTTAATGGGTTTTTTAATTCGATTTTTTATAACTTTATAATGAGTAAGAGATTAATATTTGTGAGTCTTAAAATTAATTATTAGGTACTCGCCGCCGTATTGTGTAAATTGTGTCCGGTTTTAACTCCAGGCCCACCACAACTCATAAGAAAATAAAAATTTGAAGTGACACATTGTATCTTCATAATGCACGACAAGTCTGGGCACTTTTAACGCAATGACATAATAGATACTTGTAAAAAATATGGTCGTTTCTAAAACAACCAAAGCTTTAACTTGTTGCTTGTTACTGCTGCGAGTTTTATTTATTTATTTTTTCATCGACTGTCTGCAAAGAGCTTGGGAAAGATGCTTATGAGCCATGAAAACTTTTTAGCCCTATTTCTAGATGTCAGTTAGCCTACACCATTTACAATTACCTTCTGTGATCCAACCAAGCCAGCAACCAGACCGATGTGATTCGTAAACTCATCAAAGACCAATAAAAGTAAAATATTAACAGATCATGCAAAATCTTAATATTCGTTTGGTTAGATGAAAGATATGGAAAAGGGCAGATGATAACATTCACTGAAACTAAAGCATCACAATTTCCTAGTAGAAGGTTCAGTTCATCAATGAAACCAAAATTATATCTTGAAGCCAAATGCTTTACAATAAGACATTAAAGACATATATCCATCTGTTTTAAGCAAAGTCTCCCAATCGACCTTTCTTTTCCTCCTCATACTTCTCTCTCATCGATCTGTATGTTCTTTACCTTCTTTTTACATCGACCTGTCCCTATTTCCTCTTCTTGCAACAAAAATTCCTGCCCCACAGCCTCATTCGCAAGCCCTTTAAACCTTAGACCACCGTGACTCAAACCCATACAACGCCCCAAAAAACACTCCAGAGTCGTCTCAGAGTCAAACTTGCCACTCGTTTCATTAATTTTTCTTAAAAATATATTTGTGTACTTTTTTTAGTGGGACTCGTTTCTAGTAAAATTAAACTTAATCAAATTTATTTTTATGATATGGGTGGTTTTTAAGTATGTTTGTGTATTTATCTTTTTTTTCTAATGGGCCTCATTTTTATTTTAAAAAACTTAGATAAATCTATTTTTTTGATATTTTTAGTATTTGGCCCACTCTACGGTCTGTAATGCTAATATAGGCGAGTCACATAATTATATTAGTCGAATCAAATTTGCTTTTCCCAAAAAAATTGTCTAATGTACGCAACACCTTCTATAAAAATGGAAGGAAGGAAAGTAAACCATAAAATGTTTGTGTTCCCAAAAATTATGTCAAAAGAAAAGTGGATGGAAAGGAATGAATGGAAGAGGAATCCTTTGTTTTTGGAAAGAAATAAAATGAGATGAATGAGAAGTAAAGAATTACTACGTATATAAACTTTTTTCTTATTATAATAGACAAAAGTTCAATGTAACCTATTTTTTTTAGTATCAACTCCATCAACCAATCACAGTCATCTATATTTTACTTTTAACAAAAACAACTTTTATCATTTTTAGAAAAATTAAATATTTCACAAACCGTTAATCGTTACGCAAAATAAATTTCTTAGGCGTGACTGAAAAAAATAAAAAAAAGTTCGTCAAAAATATATATACATGTGTCATCAATAAAAGGATGATTTAATTATTGTTGTAACGGTGTATTTTTTGTCGCTTGACGAGAGATTTTGTTTTTTAAATGGAAAGTGGATTTTTAAAAAATTGAGTGAATACAATTGGTTAATTGGGTCAATGCTAAATTAGAGGTGGTCTCGACTCTATTTTGATATTTTCATTCTAATTTTTCTTATTTTCTCATATATTTTTAATGTTCATGTACGATTTTTTCTTGAATTGTAATCTAGTAGCCTTTTTAATGGTATTGTTTAAAACTAATGTGTACTTTCTTTCTTACAACCATTTTAGATTTTGTAATCCACGAATGATACATACATATCTATTGATTTGGATAAATTGCTTCATGGTATATGGTATGGTTGACTTACTTGGTAAGAAGGGCGTGTGTACCAAAGTACTATACGCGACGAAACCAGCTAAAAAATTTCAATACATAAGTATAGTCGATGCTTAAAGTTGTAATATACACGTTATTTGAGCACTTAAATTAGGATGCTGCAACAAATAAATTAAAGGGTAGAGAAGCTAAAACAAATAAATATAGATGCACACAAGTTCAGTGCAATGTTTTGAAATCCGGTTTTTAAATTGACCTGGTCGAGTCATCGGGTCCGGGTTAACCCGGGTTGACCTTGGTCAACCCGTGTTAACCCGTTTTTTTTTTAAATAGTTTTTTTTCTTCATATTTTTAATAATTAACAAAAATTATACATAAAAACTATAAAAACTTTCGTATATTGAAGATATAAATTGTTTATCAGCTAATATAATATGTAACAATAAAATTTCGTCGCAAATACGTAAAATTTATATATTATCTATATAAAAAACCCGAAAAAATCTGTTGGGAATCTAAACTTGTTAGATTCCCTGATCATTGATTTAAACATAATTAGGCTGTTAGATAGTCCATTGCCTGTGCCTAGGAGGCAGGCAAGTTTCGCAAGACTCACAGAGATCCAAGTCTCTGTGAGCAACCTCAGAGGAGTCCATGTCAGAGACATTGTCAGGGAAGTCGAAGAATTACCTGAAGACATACTCATTGGCTGTGATGGATAACAGCCAAGATGTATCAGGGACTCTAAGGGGTTGAGAGTTAACAGGGGTGGCAATACCCTGATAACTCTCAGCACACTTTGGACATGCCATTTGTGTGTTCGAGACTATGAAGAAAAAGGAAACTGTTTTGACAACTGTTTCCTTAAAGCATAATGGAAGACTACCAAGAATAGAAGAACATCATGTGACTGATGTGAGAACTTGTAAAAGCTTGTGTAGTCACCATCAAGTACTATTTAGGTCAATCTCGTAACACTATAAATAGGATGTGTATCCATGCATTAATGTTCAACACTTTGAGATATTCATAACATTATTGCATATAACTTAGTGAATCAAACAGCTACGACTGTATTCATAAGTTAGGGTTTATAGTTGTTCAAAGTGTGCACAACACATTTCATCAAACTGTGTTATCCATAACACTTGTAATTCTTTATTATACAATAATAAGATTACGTTTGAAAAGTAATACCTTGTGTTGATTAAGTTAAATTTAGGGTTTCTTGCATTGATTAGGGACTTTCAATTGGTATCAGAGCGGTGTTTGATATTAAAACCTTCAAGAAACATCGTTCTCAGTTTTATAATCAAGATCCACCATACCAGAAACTTCTAACCCACCACAATCACCTTCCACAAACCCATCTTCACCAAGAATTAACCCTCCTGCCAATGACGATGATCTACCCCAACTTCTTGACTCAAGAGGTAGATCACACGTCACAAGTGTACCAGTCTTTGATGAAGAAGATTTTGCCAGTTGGAAGAGTCAATTTCTTGTATATCTTGATGGGCTTGAACCTTTTCTTTTAGAAATTTTAGAAAATGGTCCATATATTCCCATGGCGCTTACATCCACTGAAGAAAACCCTCTTCTCAAACCTCTCAAACAATGGAATCCAGCTGATAGGAAATTGGCAAACCAAGATAAACGTCTCAAAAGCATCATAATATCATGCCTTCCCAAGCATATCATGAAGTCTGTCATTCAGTGTCCCACAGCTAAACAAATGTGGACAGACCTCATTCTTGGCCATGAAGGACCCTCTGAAACAAGAGAGACAAAGATTCAGGCACTCAGACTTCAGTTTAATGCCTTTAAGTCACTTGAAGGTGAAAAGGTTCAGCAAACCTATACTAGGATGAAGATTCTTCTAAATGACCTAGCTATGAATAATGTCACTATTGGTCAAGCTGAGATCAATGGTACTTTTGTCAACAGCCTTCCAAGAAAGTGGCTGAGCATGAATCAGACTCAGAGAGCTAACAACTCAATAAAAAAATGATACCCTTGCTCAGCTCTATGGTAAGTACAATTATGAAGAAGGGCTGATCGATACTATTTACAAGTCAGAGACTGAAAGATTTGTAGTCCAAGGAGCATCTTCCAAAGCATTGATCTCTGCAACACATCCTCATGACAGCGATTCTGATGTTGAAGAAGATACCCGTAGCAGCCAAGAGTTCTTGACAGATCTCAATGCAGAGTTCCATGAAAGAGCCTTGCTAGCCAACCAAAGAAGATACTTCAAAAGATCAGGAAGAGTAGGATCAGCTAGTAAACTGTAACACACCGTAATTTTTAGACTTTCTAAAAATTACAGTTTTGCCCCTAGACTTTTTGTTTAGTCAACTGTGTGCTAAATTGCTAATATATTGGGAAGCGTTCCCTTAGTTTGTGAGATGGCGTGTGCTAGCGTATATTTTTGCCTAGACTATGCTCAGTCTGCGTTGCTGTGAACACTGCGAGTGTGTCACTATTGGTTGCGTAATATTTTACGATCAATACTTAAGCGTATCTGAAAAATTAAATTCTTATACGTGTGCATAATCTGTTTAAGATTTAGCTGTGTCGCTTTGCGGGAGTTAATTCCAAATTAACAGCTGACTGCTTAATTTTACGTATGAATGCTATGCGAATAATTATTTTCATAATTATTGATTTAATTTTTCAACGAGTCCTTATTTATCGTCCTATTTTCTATAATAATAAGAACCCGTCTAATTATTCGACACCGTATGAACCTTAATACTCCAAGTTCACCCTCATACTATACAATCCTACAACTCCTAAATAAATCTTTTCCATATTGTCACCCACTCACTCCTATTTTATTAATTTAACTTAACTAGTCAAGTTTATCATAGTTAAGTTTTAACTCGCCTATTGGGTTAACTAACCTAGCTACCATAACTCACCTAAAGGTGTGATGTACTATCCCTGCAAAGCTTTTTTTTTGTCACTTTCCTAAACTACTAAACAAGCTACTATTTCCCTCCACCTAGACCACTTCCCCATACCAGGTCATTTCAAATTTCAAAACACCCAACTACATTCCTAAACCTAAGCCTAGTGTTGTCCTACATAAGTCTCCCATTGGAAGATCATTTTGGTCCCCTCAACATACCATACACACCCTTACTATGTATATGTACATTGCATTCACTCATTCATCTATAAACGCACTCATACACTCTCACTTACTATCACTCTTTACCAACCCCAAACCAAAAACACAAATACATCACCCTCACTGATTTCGTTTCCACCAACATATAACAACTCACTCCATTTCCATTATATTCAAACATATACCAACTAACAAAAATGGCCAAAGTCACTTCTTAAACTGACGTGGGTTCTCCGTTCAAGGGTTTCGCTGGTTCGAGTTCGTGTTGCTGTCGGCGTAGGTTGTTGTGTCGAGTTATTCGTGGGTTTGTTCGTTCGAGCGGCAAGATCATAAAGCATTAGGTTACGTCTTGCCGAACTTGCTGTTAAGGTTGCCTCGAGTAACTCTTGCTCTGTTTTATATTGATGCATTTCACACGTCACCTTCTTACCACCATTTTCAGAAACTAAACTTTTAATCATATAAGTTGTAAAATTTGAAACTCGACATTTCAACTTCATAAAGACAACTTTAAGCACACGTTTGCATGGGTTTTCATATTGAGCTAAGGAAGGTACTGTTTCTTTTAAAACTCACGATTATGTGAAATTTTATGTGTCGGGCTAAAAGGGTTTTATGTAAGTTTCGTATTAAAGTCGAACAGCTTTCGTTTGTACATGTTTCACGTTAAGATGTCATACTTATGCTTTTATACAAGGTTACTAAACTGTCATGTCCATATTTTATGTCCTAAACTCATCTCTTTTGCATGTTTTTACGTCAAGGTCGTACATGTCTTGAACTTAATGGGTTTCACGGTTAGGATTCATAGCTTTTGTTTCAAAACACGTTGGTGTCTTCTGGCGAGTGTCGGTCTTAATGGGTAAATGCTAAACGAGTTTTGTCATATAAATAGCAAGCATGTGAGACGAGAGATTTTAATGCTACTGTTTTTGATTCCGAGAGTTTTGGTCATGGCAAGTTGCTGCCGTTGGTACACCGTGTTGTTGAAAGTGTGAGTTATAAATCTTTAACTTGACGTCACTAACTTCACAGAAAAGGGTTTTAAAGCTCGAGTCGAAATGGGTTTTATATAACAGTGTTGAACACAAGCTAGTATGTCTTTTGGGTGTATGTCAAGCTATGTGGGTACGTCCGAAACTGAGTGTTGTCGAGAGAGTTTGAAGGAGGAATGATGTACGTGAGCCCTAGTGGACGTTTTATAAGATTGGGTTACGAGTCGATGTCGAGCTAGGTGAGTACATGTCAAAACTAGTTATGAGTCTTGAATGAACGTAAAGCATGTCGAAAACTTGGTTTTCAAAATGGGTTTTGCTAGGTTTATGTTTCTGCTTATTTGAATGTCGAATGAGAAAGGGTCACGAACCAAGTTTTGCTGTGAGTTTTAACGTGAGGTGGTTAAAAATGGCTTCCTTTCAAAAAAATGATGTTTCTTCTTCTGTAAACCGAGAGAGAGAAATAGAGTTTTGGAGGGAGTACTTATTATATATATATAGCTCGGGAGTTAGAGTGTGAAATGAAATGAACTAAGTCAACTGACAAGTTATGTCATTCTTTTGTCCAACAACTTTTTCAAAGTCTTTATAGAACACATCACGTGGGGTTTGTACATTCTTTTTTACTAACTTGTTATGAGTCTTTTGCAAATTGGTTATGAAGTATTTTCTTTAAAAGAGTAGCATGCGAATCATATTGGAACATATATATCCTTACGTCAAGTTACGTTTAAATGGGGACGAGGTTTTTGGTTTTGAAGGCGATAGTCCAATTTAATTAACGAGAGTTAAGTATCATTTAAAATGGCTATATGAAAATTTACGTCAAAATGTGTCGATTTTCTTTTAGAAAAATTTATAATATTTTAACTAAGTTAAATGATAAATATATATGTGACGTCAAAAGGCTGTCAAACTTTATCGAGTCAAAACGACATCTTCTTTACTTAAGAGTTGGTCGAATATTACATCGATAAATGCTTTGAGTTGATTTTATCTATAACTAAAACCGTGGTAATAGGATGACATGTGCGTGTGACGCGAATGCATTTTTTTTGCATTCTTTGACTGCGATCTAACTTAGCATTATATATTTAGGTTGCGCCTTGTTTTTGCTGCATTGTGAATTCATATTCTTGCGGTGATATCTTTTGCATTTTGAGGTGAGTCATAGCCCTTATTAAACTGTCTTTTATGTTTAATCATCTGGGTGAGATAAATGCTTTGTTGCCTGCCTGATGGACGCAAAATCTGTTTACATTGTTGCCTTGCAAATAGTTATGTGTGATATGCCTAAGTAGCGATAACCCACTAGTCCCCTGTTATCATGAACCGTTAGTTACTCTGGTTGAGTAGGCGCTTATGTTATGGATAGATCTATTGGGGTTTGACAACCCCCGTCCGGGTGTTCAAATACATCGCCATGCCAAACGGACGTATATCATATGGTTGTTGCTAGGTGGCCTTGGGTTAGGCACCTACATGGGGCAATCTTATATATTACGCGTGCATCAGTTGTACGTGCTTGTCAGTAGCCTCGGTGTCATGAGCTTAGAGCTATCATAACTATAATCATTCTATCTGATTCCTATATGCATGACATTATATCGCCCATAATGTCTCATATGCTTTAAGCAGTTTGTTTGCGGTCCAACATTGAATACTATACTTTTAACTTAAACCTATGAACTCACCAGCCTTTGTGTTGACACTTTTAAGCGTTTATCTCAGGTGTTGATCTACTCGCTTGTTGCTTACTTTGGAGTCTCATGCATATCGTACTTGGATTTGAAGACTTGCTCCTACTTATAAACTTTTTACCTCTTTGTTGCTATTTAAACTCTGATTTCCGTTGCACTTGCTTAACTTGTTTATGATTTGAACCTTGTATTTCTAAATCTAATGCAACGAGGTAAATTATTTTAAAAACGTCTCATTTAGAGTCGTTCTCTTGTACCTTGGACTTTGTTATTATGACGTAACAGCCCCCGAGCTTTACCGCTTCCGTTGACCAGTTTTTGGGGTGTTACAGATTGGTATCAGAGCCTTGGTTATAGAGAACTAGGTTTGCATTTAGGCCTAGACTATAACCGATATGTGCATCTGTGCTACTTGTTAAGTATTATGATATATGTATGATATACGTATATATTATGCATGAGTATTCGTTATACGATGCATGCCTTTAATTTTTATACGTGGTTACTATTTTGCATACCATACAACTGTCGTATATAACGTACTCATATAATCATTCGATGTAATGAAAGTTGCTTTTGACCATTTGATGTGATCTAATGCATTCATGTTACTTATGAGGTTCATTTGGCTAACATGTTGATTATTTGCACTATCACGATACATATTGTATTCACCGTATGTGATATCTTACCGTCTGCTATATGGCCTTGTCTTAGAATGGTGAACACACGAACTGGATTGACCGATGCTCAACTCGAAGAGCTCATTGCTCAAAGAGTTGCTACTGCGATGGCTGCCTTTCAAGCCACTCAAACTGGGGGAAATGCTAACAATGCTAATAACGTTAACAATGTGTCTGCTGTTGTTGCTCCTAGACCTGCTAGGGAGTGCACTTACAAGGATTTCAAACACTGTGAACCCTTGAGTTTCAATGGTACCGAGGGAGCTGTTGGTTTGGCTAGATGGATGGAGAAAATGGAATCAGTGTTCAGAATTAGTGGTTGTAGCACCGTGAATGAGGTGAAGTTTGCCACTTGCACTTTGTCCGCTGGAGCTTTGACTTGGTGGAATGCACATGTTCAGACTATGGGCATTGACAATGCGTATGCTATGAGCTGGACTGACTTGAAGAAACTGTTGACAAAGGAATACTGCCCAAGGAATGAAATCCAGAAGATGGAGACTGAATTGTGGAACCTAACTGTGAAAGGAAATGAAATTGCTGCCTACACTAGGAGATTTCAAGAATTGTGCTTATTGTGCCCTGGAATGGTGTCGGACGAAGAAAAGAAGATTGAAAGATTCATTTGGGGATTGCCGAGTAGCATACAAGGGCATGTGACTTCGTATGAGCCGAAACAACTGAGTGATGCTGTGAGGATGGCCAATAACTTGATGGATCAAGTAGTTCGTTCTAGTGCTGCAAGAGCTGCTGAGAATAAGAGGAAGTGGGAAGAAGATCGTGAGAATAGTTACGTGCAGCAGCCAAACAAAAGGAATGGTAACACAAGAGCCTACACTGCTGGGAATGGAAACGATAAGAAGGGGTATGCTGGGAATTCACCGTATTGTGAGAAGTGCAAACTGCATCACACTGGTGCATGTACTGTGAAGTGTCACAATTGTGGAAAGATTGGGCACATTGCTAGGGATTGTAGGTCAGCTGCTACTTCTGAAAATCAAAGAGGACAAAACTCGAAGGCACACATCACCTGCTATGGGTGTGGCAAGAAGGGACACTATAGGAATGAATGTCAAAAGAAAGTGAAGCAAGAAGAGCAAGCTAATGGTGAAGAAGCCCGTGGGAGAGTTTATGCTTTGGGAGGGGGAGTAGTCGAGGAAGATCCTAATGCCGACGTGGAGTATGCTAATGCTTAAGGAAGATTTCTTTGTCTTACTTGGCGTGACCTAGTAGAAGTCGTCATGTGTTGTTTTCTTTTAAGTTGTGTTTTACTTTTAAGACTTATCGTCTCGTGTGTACGTTTTAAAATTTGAACCTCCATTTATGAATGTGTTTTGACGGTTCGTTTAATTTTATCTCTTCCAAAATGGTTACCACATCTTGAATCATTACGCCATTGTCTTGCAAGATTTCTTCTTTCATATCATCTCATGAATTATTTTATATGTCTTGACATCACCTTACAAATCATTTTTTTTTTTTTTTAGTCCCCTCAAGCATTATTGTTCCATCACTTCATAAACTACTTCTTGTTATTTTATCAACTATTTCGCTAAACCCTTTTAAAAGTGTTGTTGAAACCTCTTGTAAACCATTTCTTGGAAGATTGTAAACTACTTTGTCCTCATTTTACAAAACTACTTTCATAAATTGTTTTGGTTACTATCTTATAAACTAGCATGGTATAAACAAGTTGATTCCGAGAATCATAACATTATTTGACGAAAAGGAGCATCGCATCGTTAGTCCCTAATTATACAAAGCCTGATCACCTATGTATAATTTGGGAAGGATCATACTATGCTCGTAGTAGTCAACAGAAATATTTTGTCAGAATCCACCTTTCTATTTTTGAAAAGCATAATTTTGCGTGTGCATACTTAACTTGTGCAAGAGATGGATATCCATATATTCGAGTAGATTTCTATTCAATCGCATTATATAGAGCCGACCTCATCATTCGCCGTACACCAATTTCCTTATCGAACTGTTCGTTCAACATCGACTTCACACCCATATATTTTACAAGGTTTTGACGATATCATCCGTATCAATTAGTTGTCCAATCTCGCGTTGCGATTACTTACGAGGAGAACATTGTTCGTACTTCTCTTAGCAACAAATGGTGGAGATGAAGTATATGGAGAGTATCACCTTGGAAAGGCATGAAACGTTTTGAAAAAAAAAAAACGAGGGTAGTGAGCCTCCATTACGATAGACCTTTCAAGATCTTGGCAAAGGTTGGAACCGTAGCCTATAGGTTGGAGTTGCCGCAAGCACTCAAACGGGTGCACAATACTTTTCACGTGTCAAATTTGAGGAAGTGTCTTCTGATGAAACACTTGTCGTGCCGTTGGACGAAATCCAAGTCGAAGATAATGTGAATTTTGTTAAGGAGCTTGTTAAAACTATGGACCGCGAGTTCAAACGGCTGAAGTAGAAGCGCGTACCAATTGTCAATGTGAGGTGGAATTCTAGGCGTGGTCCTGAATTCACCTAGGAGCGTCATCTCGTGTAAGTACACACACTTGTACCCTGATTTCCGTGTTGATAACACACTCTAAGCTTTCAGGAGAAAGCTTCTTTAACGATGGGGGACTGTAACACACCGTAATTTTTAGACTTTCTAAAAATTACAGTTTTGCCCCTAGACTTTTTGTTTAGTCAACTGTGTGCTAAATTGCTAATATATTGGGAAGCGTTCCCTTAGTTTGTGAGATGGCGTGTGCTAGCGTATATTTTTGCCTAGACTATGCTCAGTCTGCGTTGCTGTGAACACTGCGAGTGTGTCACTATTGGTTGCGTAATATTTTACGATCAATACTTAAGCGTATCTGAAAAATTAAATTCTTATACGTGTGCATAATCTGTTTAAGATTTAGCTGTGTCGCTTTGCGGGAGTTAATTCCAAATTAACAGCTGACTGCTTAATTTTACGTATGAATGCTATGCGAATAATTATTTTCATAATTATTGATTTAATTTTTCAACGAGTCCTTATTTATCGTCCTATTTTCTATAATAATAAGAACCCGTCTAATTATTCGACACCGTATGAACCTTAATACTCCAAGTTCACCCTCATACTATACAATCCTACAACTCCTAAATAAATCTTTTCCATATTGTCACCCACTCACTCCTATTTTATTAATTTAACTTAACTAGTCAAGTTTATCATAGTTAAGTTTTAACTCGCCTATTGGGTTAACTAACCTAGCTACCATAACTCACCTAAAGGTGTGATGTACTATCCCTGCAAAGCTTTTTTTTTGTCACTTTCCTAAACTACTAAACAAGCTACTATTTCCCTCCACCTAGACCACTTCCCCATACCAGGTCATTTCAAATTTCAAAACACCCAACTACATTCCTAAACCTAAGCCTAGTGTTGTCCTACATAAGTCTCCCATTGGAAGATCATTTTGGTCCCCTCAACATACCATACGCACCCTTACTATGTATATGTACATTGCATTCACTCATTCATCTATAAACGCACTCATACACTCTCACTTACTATCACTCTTTACCAACCCCAAACCAAAAACACAAATACATCACCCTCACTGATTTCGTTTCCACCAACATATAACAACTCACTCCATTTCCATTATATTCAAACATATACCAACTAACAAAAATGGCCAAAGTCACTTCTTAAACTGACGTGGGTTCTCCGTTCAAGGGTTTCGCTGGTTCGAGTTCGTGTTGCTGTCGGCGTAGGTTGTTGTGTCGAGTTATTCGTGGGTTTGTTCGTTCGAGCGGCAAGATCATAAAGCATTAGGTTACGTCTTGCCGAACTTGCTGTTAAGGTTGCCTCGAGTAACTCTTGCTCTGTTTTATATTGATGCATTTCACACGTCACCTTCTTACCACCATTTTCAGAAACTAAACTTTTAATCATATAAGTTGTAAAATTTGAAACTCGACATTTCAACTTCATAAAGACAACTTTAAGCACACGTTTGCATGGGTTTTCATATTGAGCTAAGGAAGGTACTGTTTCTTTTAAAACTCACGATTATGTGAAATTTTATGTGTCGGGCTAAAAGGGTTTTATGTAAGTTTCGTATTAAAGTCGAACAGCTTTCGTTTGTACATGTTTCACGTTAAGATGTCATACTTATGCTTTTATACAAGGTTACTAAACTGTCATGTCCATATTTTATGTCCTAAACTCATCTCTTTTGCATGTTTTTACGTCAAGGTCGTACATGTCTTGAACTTAATGGGTTTCACGGTTAGGATTCATAGCTTTTGTTTCAAAACACGTTGGTGTCTTCTGGCGAGTGTCGGTCTTAATGGGTAAATGCTAAACGAGTTTTGTCATATAAATAGCAAGCATGTGAGACGAGAGATTTTAATGCTACTGTTTTTGATTCCGAGAGTTTTGGTCATGGCAAGTTGCTGCCGTTGGTACACCGTGTTGTTGAAAGTGTGAGTTATAAATCTTTAACTTGACGTCACTAACTTCACAGAAAAGGGTTTTAAAGCTCGAGTCGAAATGGGTTTTATATAACAGTGTTGAACACAAGCTAGTATGTCTTTTGGGTGTATGTCAAGCTATGTGGGTACGTCCGAAACTGAGTGTTGTCGAGAGAGTTTGAAGGAGGAATGATGTACGTGAGCCCTAGTGGACGTTTTATAAGATTGGGTTACGAGTCGATGTCGAGCTAGGTGAGTACATGTCAAAACTAGTTATGAGTCTTGAATGAACGTAAAGCATGTCGAAAACTTGGTTTTCAAAATGGGTTTTGCTAGGTTTATGTTTCTGCTTATTTGAATGTCGAATGAGAAAGGGTCACGAACCAAGTTTTGCTGTGAGTTTTAACGTGAGGTGGTTAAAAATGGCTTCCTTTCAAAAAAATGATGTTTCTTCTTCTGTAAACCGAGAGAGAGAAATAGAGTTTTGGAGGGAGTACTTATTATATATATATAGCTCGGGAGTTAGAGTGTGAAATGAAATGAACTAAGTCAACTGACAAGTTATGTCATTCTTTTGTCCAACAACTTTTTCAAAGTCTTTATAGAACACATCACGTGGGGTTTGTACATTCTTTTTTACTAACTTGTTATGAGTCTTTTGCAAATTGGTTATGAAGTATTTTCTTTAAAAGAGTAGCATGCGAATCATATTGGAACATATATATCCTTACGTCAAGTTACGTTTAAATGGGGACGAGGTTTTTGGTTTTGAAGGCGATAGTCCAATTTAATTAACGAGAGTTAAGTATCATTTAAAATGGCTATATGAAAATTTACGTCAAAATGTGTCGATTTTCTTTTAGAAAAATTTATAATATTTTAACTAAGTTAAATGATAAATATATATGTGACGTCAAAAGGCTGTCAAACTTTATCGAGTCAAAACGACATCTTCTTTACTTAAGAGTTGGTCGAATATTACATCGATAAATGCTTTGAGTTGATTTTATCTATAACTAAAACCGTGGTAATAGGATGACATGTGCGTGTGACGCGAATGCATTTTTTTTGCATTCTTTGACTGCGATCTAACTTAGCATTATATATTTAGGTTGCGCCTTGTTTTTGCTGCATTGTGAATTCATATTCTTGCGGTGATATCTTTTGCATTTTGAGGTGAGTCATAGCCCTTATTAAACTGTCTTTTATGTTTAATCATCTGGGTGAGATAAATGCTTTGTTGCCTGCCTGATGGACGCAAAATCTGTTTACATTGTTGCCTTGCAAATAGTTATGTGTGATATGCCTAAGTAGCGATAACCCACTAGTCCCCTGTTATCATGAACCGTTAGTTACTCTGGTTGAGTAGGCGCTTATGTTATGGATAGATCTATTGGGGTTTGACAACCCCCGTCCGGGTGTTCAAATACATCGCCATGCCAAACGGACGTATATCATATGGTTGTTGCTAGGTGGCCTTGGGTTAGGCACCTACTTGGGGCAATCTTATATATTACGCGTGCATCAGTTGTACGTGCTTGTCAGTAGCCTCGGTGTCATGAGCTTAGAGCTATCATAACTATAATCATTCTATCTGATTCCTATATGCATGACATTATATCGCCCATAATGTCTCATATGCTTTAAGCAGTTTGTTTGCGGTCCAACATTGAATACTATACTTTTAACTTAAACCTATGAACTCACCAGCCTTTGTGTTGACACTTTTAAGCGTTTATCTCAGGTGTTGATCTACTCGCTTGTTGCTTACTTTGGAGTCTCATGCATATCGTACTTGGATTTGAAGACTTGCTCCTACTTATAAACTTTTTACCTCTTTGTTGCTATTTAAACTCTGATTTCCGTTGCACTTGCTTAACTTGTTTATGATTTGAACCTTGTATTTCTAAATCTAATGCAACGAGGTAAATTATTTTAAAAACGTCTCATTTAGAGTCGTTCTCTTGTACCTTGGACTTTGTTATTATGACGTAACAGCCCCCGAGCTTTACCGCTTCCGTTGACCAGTTTTTGGGGTGTTACATAAACCAACTGACAGGTCAAAAGAAACTTGTTTTGCCTGTGGAAAGCTTGGACATTATCAAAAAGACTGTCCTTCCACCAAGACATCCTCACCCTCTTATCCATCATCTTCATCCAAACCCTACAAGTTCAAACAACATAACAACTCATCTCAATCCAATTCTTCAGACACTGAGAAGAAAGATTACAAAAATAAGTACAAGGCACTTAAAGCTGAGTTAGAACAAATGAACTTGAAGATTGAAGCTCTGTCCAAAAACAAGGGTGGTGAGAAAAAGACAGAGAAAGGGTTGGTTGCTGAAACTTATGATTGGAATGATGAGCCACTGACTTCAGATGAAGAAGACACCACCAGAGTCAGGGCTTTTATGGCGATAGCTGAGGATGAACCAGCTGTTGGAAAAGGTGATGCAAGATCAGGACAATGGGTTGACATCACAATGAAAAAGGTACACAGGCTTTTATCCATGTCTGATAGTGATGAACGTAAGCATGTCCTTGATTACACCATTGTTGATTTACACTTTGTTGAGGAAGAAAGAAAGAACCTACTTGATAAGTTTCACTCTGTTAAATCTGAAATGCTAAATGCTAAGGCTGAATGTGAAACTCTCAGGCGGGTTAATTTAGAGAAAATATCCCTGCAAAATGAAGTAGCTAGATTAACCTTGAAAAACATTGCTTTAAATGATCAAGTCTCTGAATTGAACAAGGTTATTGAAAAATGGCTGTGTGCTAGGTTTACTATTGATCAATTGCTTAGGGATGAAGTGCCTGCTGACTTAAAAAGGGATATATCTGCTAAGAAAAATAAGCTGAGAATTCTCACCAAACCCAAAGACATTGTCTTTAAATCTACAGAGACTATTCATATGTCAGATACCACTTTGACAAATGACCCTGTCTCTGAAGATGTGGCTGAGCTACCACCCTTGCCCAAACTCTCTAGAGTTGAACCCATCAGTTCTTCTAGATCTGCTAAGGATGAACTTAGGACAGATATTGAGAATCCTCCAGCTAAAGTTTTTCATGTTCCTGCTAAACAAACTGGCAAACAAGTAGCTTTTAAGTCTGTTACTACTAAAGCTGTGAATAAGGTTGAACCTACCACTGAAGATCGCCTGTTGTCTCTTATGAAAGAAGTAGAACTCTTGAAACAACACATTAAGCCTTCCGCTGAATGCTCTACTTCTCATGAACCTAAGTCAGTCCTAGGTGAACCCAAAGGGGAAAGGTTAATCAAACCTTATCGCAATGTATGTAAAAATTCTCACCATTCGACCTTAGATCATGACAGACACATGGCAGCTAAAAGAGCTCAGACACCCTCTAGGGACAGACCACAGATTTCCAAAAGACAACAGGGAAATTATAAACCTTATCCTCCCTGTAAATTCTGTGGGTTCACAGACCATCACTCAGACGAGTGTGGTGACTTCCCTGGGTGTGATATCTGTGGGAGTTATAACCATGAAACAATGAACTGTCCATCCCAACGCCAAAAGTTTTTCAGGAACACAAGAGTTGCTAATAAGCAATTCAGGGAACCCACTGGAAAGTGGGTTCACCATAGGAACTAATCTGTTTCTATGTATCTGTGTAGAAATATCTCAAGGAATCGGTATGGTATCTAGATAGTGGCTGTTCTAGACACATGACAGGGATTCAACAATACCTGCACAGATACTCAAAGGAGCCAGGTCCTAAAGTCGTGTTTGGAGATAACTCTTCAGGTGACACATAAGGATATGGCTCAGTGAACTACAATGGGATTACATTTACCAGGGTTGCATATGTGAATGGTCTTAAACACAATCTTATTAGCATCAGCCAATTGTGTGATGCTGACTATAAGGTTTTGTTTACTAAGACTCAGGGAACCATATTCAACAGAAACAATGATGTTGTGCTAATTGCACCCAGAAGGAGAGATGTTTATGTCGTCAACATGGTTGTGTGCTCTGAAGACAGCTCAAATTGTTTTCTTGCTAAAGCCTCTGAAAGTGTCAATTGGCTGTGGCACAAAAGACTGTCTCATCTCAACTTCAAGAACATCAATAAGATAGCCACTCAAAACTTGGTTGCTGGTCTACCTTCAGTAATGTTTTCCAAAGACAAAACTTGTTCTGCCTGTGTCAAAGGAAAGCATCACAAGTCTTCATTCAAGACTAGGCAATCATTCTCTATTGACAAGTGCTTACATCTCCTTCACAGGGATTTGTTTGGGCCTGTCAAACCTCAGACCATTAATCACAACAAATACACCTTGGTCATAGTTGATGAATTTTCAAGATACACATGGGTGTTCTTCCTCAGAAGGAAAAGTGAAGCAGCTGAAACCATCATGTCCTTCATCAGACAGGTTGAAAATATGAATGATGTTAGAGTCAAAGCTCTAAGAAGTGATAATGGTACTGAATTCAAGAATCATCAACTTGAATCTTTTTGTGATGAAAAATGGATTTCACAGAACTTCTCTTCAGCTGGCACCCCTGAACAAAATGGTGTGGCTGAAAGAAGAAACAGGACTTTGATTGAAGCAGCAAGAACCATGTTAAATGGTGCAGCCTTACCAAAGCAATTTTGGGGAGAAGCTGTTCACACTGCTTGCTACACACAAAACAGATCAATCATTGTCAAAAGACATGGTAAAACCTCCTATGAAGTTTTCAGAAAAAGATCTCCAGACGTCAGCTATTTTCATGTGTTTGGGTGCCCTGTGTTTATTTATAACTACAGGGATAAACTTGGAAAGTTTGATGAAAAAGCTGATGATGGTTTCTTTTTGGGATACTCTCCAACAGCCAAAGCCTTCAGAGTATTCAACATCAGAAGACAAGAAGTAGAATAAACATTCCATGTTAGATTTAATGAAGATGATGAAGTCATATAGAGAACAGGAACAGAGGGTGATGAAATAGATTTTAATGAAAATATATCTTTCCCAAGTGATGAGTTCATAGAACCCAGACCTACCAGTCATCATCACTCCAACACTCTCACCCCTTATGTCCCTGCCTTTGACCCTCTGTCTACTCACAACATAGAAGTTTCTACCTATCAGGAACTTGATGAAGAAGAACATCAAATCTTTGATGATCCTTCTCAGACTATTGATGACTCACCAATTATTCAAATCCCTGAAAACTGTCCTGCTGATAATGAAGTAGCACCTCTTGATATGGCTGAAGAAGACTCTGACACTGAAGTAGTCTTTGAAGAAAGCCCTCCTAGTCAGCAGGATGAAACTCAAATTGTACCAGCTGTGCCCACAAGTGCTCCTGTCCTTGAGTCCCCAGCTCCTCAAAATAAGTGGTCAAGAGATCAACACATTCTTCTTGTCAATATTATTGGGGAACCAAATGCAGGGGTCACAACTAGACAGCGTATCCAAGACTCAGAGTCAGCCTCAACCAATGAATGTCTCTTTGCTGAATTTCTCTCACAAATTGAACCTAAAAGAGTAGCTGAGGCTCTGGTAGAAGAAGGATGGGTGGCTGCTATGCAAGAAGAAATCAATCAGTTCAAAAGGAACAAAGTATGGACACTAGTGCCAGCTCCACCTGGAAAGAATATCACAGGCACTAGATGGATCTATAGAAATAAGATGGATGAAATTGGGAACATCATCAGGAACAAGGCCAGACTGGTAGCACAGGGGTTCTCTCAGACTGAAGGAATTGATTATGATGAAACTTTTGCACCTGTTGCTAGACTTGAAGCCATCAGAATCTTCCTTGCTTATGCTGCCTATATGAACATCACTGTGTATCAGATGGATGTTAAGAGTGCTTTCCTCAATGGTGATTTGGCTGAGGAAGTGTATGTTGCACAACCTGAAGGAATTGAGAACAGCGAGTTTCGCAACCATGTGTATAGACTTCACAAGGCAATGTATGGTCTGAAACAAGCTCCAAGAGCATGGTATGAAACTCTTTCAAATTTCTTAACTGAAAATAAATTTGTCAGGGGTTCTATTGATAAAACACTCTTTACCTTCAAGGACAAGAGTGATTTCATCATTGTGCAGATTTATGTGGATGATATCATCTTTGGGTCAACAAATGTCAATCTTAGTAAACATTTTGCTAAATTAATGACAAAGAAATATGAGATGAGTATGATGGGTGAATTAACTTACTTTTTGGGCTTTCAAATTAAACAATGTCCTAAGGGAATTTCAATTTGTCAAGAAAAGTATGTTAAGGATTTACTTAAAAAATATGATTTAGCTGATTGTGTATCAGTGAAATGCCCCATGCTTCCACCCAACAACTTGGGCCCTGATGAGTCAGGGGTCTCTGTCAATGAGACTTTATATAGAGGCATGATTGGGTCACTCATGTATCTAACAGCTAGTCGTCCAGATATCTAATTCTCCACATGTCTCTGTGTAAGGTACCAAGCTAACCCAAAAGAATCCCATCTAGTGGCTGTTAAGAGAATTTTCAGGTATCTCAAAGGAACACCATCCCTAGGCCTATGGTATCCAAAGGAATCAGGCTTTGATCTCAAGGCCTATTCAGATTCAGACTATGCTGGATGCTGTATTGACAGGAAAAGCACTTCAGGCAGCTGTCAAATCCTGGGAGGAAAATTGGTTGGATGGAGGGCTAAGAAGCAAAACTCTGTGGCTATGTCTTCAGCTGAAGTAGAATATGTCGCTGCAGCCAGCTGTTGTGCTCAGGTGCTCTGGATGAAAAGTCAATTGGCTGACTATGAAATCTTGTATGACAAAGTGCCAATCTTTTGTGACAACACCAGCGCCATTGCCATATCCAACAACCCTGTTCTTCACTCTCGTACCAAACAAATTGATATCAGGTATCATTTTATCAGGGATCATATAATGAAGGGAGATATTGAGCTGCATTTTGTTCCCACAGAGCTGCAACTAGCTGATATCTTTACAAAGCCTTTGGCTGAACCTTCGTTCAACAGGCTAGTTGCTGAGCTAGGGATGCTCAATATCTCAAAGCCTGTGGCTTGATATTAAATGTGTTCATTAAATGATTGATTCTATATTAAATGTTTTTCACATGAAACTAGGTAGTTACTTTCCAAGTAAATGCAAAAAACATTCTCAAATATTTAATCATTTATTTTTCGGATAACGAGGAGACAAACTATTTTGAAAGGTCAAGGGGACCCACTTGAACAGTCATTTTCGCTCCTTGCATTTAATACGGTTGAATAACTGTTCACTTAGTTTGAATATATATTGTCTCTTTTATCTTCTCACCCACCACCACTCTTATTTCTCAAATCTCTTCTCTCTCTAAGTTCTTATCTCTTTTAACCTATCCGCCATTTTCTTTCACCTTCAACCTCGAATCCATGGCGTTTTCAGTTCCCAAAGCATCAAATGTTAACTTCGAGATCAACGAGAGCATCCTCGACTCCAACAACGCCATTGGATGGATTAAGGCACCAAATAGCACCTATTTAGATCTGGTCAATTTCATGCAGAATTGTGACCTAAGTGAAGCCTTCACCAAATCCCCATCCACCTTTTACCAAGAATACCTTAGGGAATTCTGGTATTATGCTGAAGTGGTAGAAGACACCATAACATTTAGCCTTTCATGCAATGAACACCCTTTCGCCTTCTCCCTTAAAGACTTTTCAAGTGTGGCCGGATTGAAGCATGGAGATGATTGTCAGAAGGTAGTTGATAAAAAGGCTGTCAAAGAAGCCCTGGCCACACTCAACCCTTGCCATGACGTTAACCCTGCCCTTACACCAGCTGAGGTCCTCGCCAAATCTCCTCTGAAGATTAAGTATTTCACTCCCATGTGGCGTGTCCTCTTCACCCACATTGTTAAATCCCTGGGAGGAATGCAGGGTCACAGGATCAGATGTCTTTCAACCATCAGGCTATTGCTTATGGATTAATCTGGGGAGCTGATGTTGACGTTGGAAGCATTCTCTTCTCCAACCTTGTAGAACAGCTGAAGGGAAGGAATCAGGTCAGGGAAAAGAATATCTGCTATGTGCGCTTCCTATCTCTGATCTTCGAAAGCCTGCTGGGAGATAACTACCACAACAAGGCCTTGACTGCTCTTAAGCCCTACCGCATCACAGGTGCCATCTACAAAGAAATAGGAGCTGAAGATGTCCCTGTCACCGCCCATATGATGAATGTGGCCAACCAAGTACCAAACGCTGAGAAGACCTTGCTCCCTTCCTCTGAGAAGGTGAATACTTCTAGTGTTGCTGGCAAGTCTAAGTCTTTGACCTCTGGGCAGCACACTACTAAGTCCAAGGCTTCATCTGGCCAACAGCCTAAGAAGAAGAAAATCCCCTCTTCTTCCCACTCCAAAGCTGTTTCTAAGGCCAAGGGAAAGAAGACTGACACCTCCTCTGGTCCAGATACTCATGTGGATTCAGATTCATTGGCTGATAAACAACAGGAGTCTAGTATCTCAAAGTCAGATGAGACGACAGGAAACCAGCCTGATCAAGCTGATATCTCACAGGTAATCAGTGTACATTTTTAGAGGTTCACAAGCAGCCACTCTCATTTGTCTATAGGAGAGAGTGGTGAAGTTAGGGTAATCCTCGACCCATAGAAGTCTGTCAATACACTTAGAATCCTTTAAGACTTCTGTACACCCTGTCTTTGCACCAGGGAATGATTCATTTGTGTTTATAAAGCACCCCGATGACCCTGCACCCTCTAGACAGTATTCAGACTAAGAACAACCTAAATACACTAATGTCTCAACCTTGATCAGCTGTACTTCACACAGCCTCTTGGTTTCCTCCTTAAAAGAGTCCCAAAGGATTTATCCTTTCAGGGGGAGCTGAATCATCACCCTCAGCTTTCCTAGGGGCAGCGTAACAGGCGACCATTAACCACATATGTTTCACTCTTAAAAGAGTCCCAAAGGTTTTAACCTTTTGGGGGGGCTGAATAATCACACTCAGCTTTCCTAGGGGCAGCGACTGGCGATCCATAAACAACATATGTCTCACAATCAAAAGAGTCCCAAAGGTTTTAACCTTTTGGGGGGGCTGAATAATCACACTCAGCTTTCCTAGGGGCAGCAAATGGCGATCATTAACCTTATTGTTTTCACACTTAAAAGAATCCCAAGGATTTATCCTTTGGAGTGGCTGAGTAATCACCCTCAGCCTCTCTGGGACAGCGAAATGGCGAACATTCCCCTTATATTTTTCCCTGTTACTAATTACAACAAATTTGCAGGCTGAAATTGTACAGCTAGTCATCGAGTCTCAGGTACAACAAGAAAAGGAGGCTGATACAATGACTCAAGACAAACCCAATGATGAAGAGCCTTTGTTAAATGCTGATGAAGAAATGCTATCACTGGAAGATTATGTCTTTGATATTGAGTCCATGCCTGAGGATGAATTCCCTGAAGGGATGTTCGATGAAGAGGATGAAGAAGATGAGGAAGACCAGCTGTCTGTCTCTCCTCCAAAAGAAATAGCTGTGTCTACACCAGCTGGTGATAAGACTTTTCCTCCCAAGGATGCTGTTGATACTCCCAACTCTGCTACATCCACAACAACAGTTTTCCAATCTCCAGCCTATGATCCAACAGCGGAGTTTCTCTTGTTTGATCATCCTGCCCAGACGAACTTTGATATTCTACCAAGGGGGGATGACTATGCTCAGCAAAACCTCAATATCAAGAATCTTCAGCTGGTTCATCATCAATCAGATATTGAGCGTTTATCAAGGAAGCTGGATGTAATCAAGTCTGAAATGCACAACTTCACTGTGACATTTCCTGGCATCATCAAAAAGGCTGTGGCTGAGGCGGTCACTGAGCCAATTCAGGATGGTGCAAGAAGAGGTGTAGCCCAAGGACTCAGTCACCTTTCAACAAGAATAAAAGATGCCATTGACTCAGCAGTCCCTGCCATGTTCCATGAACATGAACTCACCATGCACAGGCAATTTAATGCTGTTCGCAACAGGCAATACCGCCATGCTAACTTTATTGTCAGGCGTGTTCAGGCCAATACCAATGCAAATGGCAACCTCCTGCTGAAGATTGCCAGGGCTTCAAGAAAAAGACAACGTGCTATGGCTTCCTCTGTGGAACAGATTGCAAGACGTTTTCAAGCAAGTTCATCCAAACATCTGTGAAGTCAGGATAAACGTGAGCGGGAGAAAAATACAACACTCAGCCTTGCATCTGCTGAACAAGGCTCATCATCAGCTAACCCCACCATCACACCTGTTCCTCTCCAAGTCATCACACCTATTGTAATACCTGATGATGAGGATAATACTCAGGGGGAGCAACAAACTCAAGATGGAGCTGACTCATCAAAGTCTCTGGTTTTGGTTAACACCAGCAATCCTGAGGATGATGATGAACCAGCTGCCAAGAAATTAAAATTCACTGTTAGCTCTCTCCCCAAAGCTATTCAAATTCAGGCGCAGACAACATTTATCAAAAGAGCTGATGTTTTGAAAAACATAAGTGTGGAGTCCTCTGTCTCGAAGAAAGGAAAGGAGATAGTTTTGGTTGACACAGATACCAAACTTAAGAAGATAGCTGCGATGCTAGAGACAGGAGGATCCACCACAGACCTTTCCCAATTCTCAACCTTTACAACTTCTGATGAGTTTCCTTTAACCCCTGAAGAAATAGAGCAACAGGCTGAAGAATTCAAAAGATTAAATGAACTCAAGACAACCAAAGAATTGAATGAAGCTACTCTGAGGAAGATGACACCACCTAAAAGGGAAAAACAAAAACAAAGGTTGAGGGAAATGGAAGCAAAACGCGCTGAGGCTTTAAGGAAAGTCAAAGCTGACTATGATGCCTGCGTGAACAACAGATATGCTTCTGGCAAGATAACCAAGTTCAAATACACCATTCATAAATCCACAAACACCCCACAGATGATCTTATGGAGGGAAAACCAACAGGGAAATATGGATGTGTTTGACAACTTCAGGTTAAAGACACTTGGGTTATCAGAATGGTTCGAACTTGAAGCCTTAGCTGCCAAAAAGACTGGACAGGCTAATTTTCTTCTGCTTAAGACTCTTAAGGCCAAGTTTAACTGGATCAAGGAAACAGCTGCCAAACTTAAGATTGATCCCCCACCACAGCTTTTTGAACAAGAACCCCCAAAGACTGGTAACAAAAGGAAAAGGATTTCACAAATTGTTAATGAAACTTTTGTTACTGAAGATGTTCAAGTGGATGGCATGCATAGGGATTTGATCCTCCCCAATGGTATTGTTGGCCCTGTTGATGGTCAGACATACACAGAGCCTGAAAGAGGAATGGCATTCATAAACAGGGCTTGCCAGTATGCTTTTCAAAGGGAAGATGAGATGTGCTTAGCTTCAACTATTCAGCTACTCTGTCACAAGAAGTCTCTCAAGATCAACACATAGTATTCCAAGAAGTTTGCAAAGACTTTGCAGGATGAAATTGATAACAGATTGGACTTGGCTGAAGCTGAAGAAAGAATTAAAAATGATGACTATTGAAGATGTTCACAGCCCTTTTTACCTTCATCTTTTATTTTGCTTATGTAATGCACTTGTAATTTTCTTTAAGTTTTAATAAAATCATGAGGTATGTTTGTTTAGATCTGTTATGTGTAAGAAGAAGCTGTTAAACTCACTTACTTTAACTTAGTTAGATCTAGTATTACTTATGTTTAAATAGGGGGAGACTGTTGGGAATCTAAACTTGTTAGATTCCCTGATCATTGATTTAAACATAATTAGGCTGTTAGATAGTCCCTTGCCTGTGCCTAGGAGGCAGGCAAGTTTCGCAAGACTCACAGAGATCCAAGTCTCTGTGAGCAACCTCAGAGGAGTCCATGTCAGAGACATTGTCAGGGAAGTCGAAGAATTACATGAAGACATACTCATTGGCTGTGATGGATAACAGCCAAGATGTATCAGGGACTCTGAGGGGTTGAGAGTTAACAGGGGTGGCAATACCCTTATAACCCTCAGCACACTTTGGACATGTCATTTGTGTGTTCGAGACTATGGAGAAAAAGGAAACTGTTTTGACAACTGTTTCCTTAAAGCATAATGGAAGACTACCAAGAATAGAAGAACATCATGTGACTGATGTGGGAACTTGTAAAATCTTGTGTAGTCACCATCAAGTACTATTTAGGTCAATCTCGTAACATGTGACAATCCGTCAATTTATGGTTGATATTTTATTCTAAATGTTTATTTGAAAACATTATTTTAATGTTACATTATGAACTCACTTATTTTTGGGAAGTAATTTGGATTTACGTCTTGAAGTAGCATCGACTACGTCTAAACCGGAGGATTCAACGTTACGTGCTTACGTTTACATACACCGTCTTTGGTGACAGTCCGACATTTCAGAAAATAAATTTGTCCATGAATATTATTTTGGAGTTTTAAATTTGAGTTGGTTCATAAACTCTCAAATTTACGAGAAGAGATTAGGACTTACGATTTTAATTTAACGTCCTTTACGACTAAACCGGAAACCTTAGGATTACGTAGTTACGTTTTTAAACTCCGTTTTTGATGAGACAATTTTTATTGGATTCGTTTTGTGTCGTTGATTCATAATTTATAAAAACATTTTTCGTGAAACGACCCGAGGGCACGCAAATCGAGGAAACTAGAATCGAGGAATACCCGTAAATTAGTGAGGTGGGACAAAATACATTATCCCACCCCACTAATACACATGGGATGGCACAACATGACACCACATCAAAGATGTGGCATCATGTTAACTTGTAGCTTACAAGTGTAAGCACTAGCTTAACACTTAAGCTAGTTTCTTCCACTCATCCCACAAAAACAACTAGCTACTCATAACCACCATTTTCACTCATGCAAACCACTCTCATCCTCCCATTTCTCTCTCAAAAATTCGTCCTACTGTCACCCTAAATAACCTATTTGATCTTGATTTAACCATGAAATCATATGTTATTCACACATATGATGAAAACCCATTGAAGTTATGAAGATTGGAGGTGATCTTAACATGTAAAAAGGAGTTTTCAAGGGAGTTTGGGGCTGATTTCTCAAGGAGTTTTCATGAAGAACAAGGGCTGATTTTTGGAGTAATCTACAAATACTTGGTGATCCTAGAAGTGGTGTTGATATCTCATAAGATTGGTTACCCAAAACCATGTCTTGTTCATCCAAAAGCTCATCATTTCATCATCATGGTGGTATAAAGATTGTTCTCCTCATCCTCTTGTTATTTTGATTATGTAATCATGTATTTATTTCCTATTGTATATGTATATGATGATTATATGATGATAAAAGTGTTGTGTGGGGATTTGTTGTTGATAAACATGCTTAAAAAGATGAAAGACTATAACAAACAAGGCTAAAATCTTGTTTAAATTTGTTGGCTGTATAAAACAGTAAAGAATCAAATGATGAACTGATAAAAATGGCATATATTAATGGATTTACAGTAAGCTATGGGTCTTTTACACATGTGAGAGTTGGCCATACAATGGAATCATTGTAATGAGTGAGATATGATCAAAACAAGTTTAGAGTACCAATTTGAGTTTACTGTTTTGGACGATTTTTAGAAAACACTTAGAAGATGATTCAACAGTAGCTATAGAAGAGTTAAATGTAGCACATATCATGTAGTTTATATGATAAAAAGTTTAGCTTCTATCTCCATATAGAACTCAAGATATGGCAGTTTTGGTGAAAGTGAAGATAAAAATCAGATTTTTGAAAAATAAAGTATAATACTATTATATAAGCACTCAAAATTATATTGTATAAAATGTAAAGTTAAAACCCACTAACTCATGAATTTTATTTATATAAATAATGTAAAGGTTAAATAAGTGGACATTTTATAAAAATGGTAACTTGTTATGTCTTATAAGATATAAAACTATAAACTTGATTTTTACGACTTTTTCGGCTATCGCCGTAAAATTAACGTTTTTCGCCAAATAAAACTTAGACGACCAAACCCGTCTAATGTAAAGTTTATAAAAGTCATATACTTATATATAAGTATCTAATACAAGTAAAAACCGATAAAACCCGAACTATAAGAAATACGGACATTTACGAGCTAATTAAGCATATTGGACTAATAATTAGACTAAATAAGATAAAAACTTGTAAAAAGTACTTATTGGGCTTAACCCATTTGGGCCCAACATGGAAAGTATAGATAATGATAATATAAGTATAAAATTGATTAAAACAAGTTAAAGAACTTATAATAAGCCTATTGGACTTAAAACGTGTAAATAGGTAAAACTAGTAAACTAGTATAAAAATTATCGACATATAACACTAAAATGAGTAAACGAGAATATGTAAATCCACTTGATCATCATATATATATAATCATCATATGTATACATAATTGTTATTTTTACAAAGTCATTGGACATGAGTCTAAGACGAGTATTATTTGTCTAGGTTTCCGTGATTGAAGCACGTACCGTACGTCCGAATTGCCGATAACCCGCCTTCCCACATCAACGTGAGTTCATAGCCTCGCACTCTTTTAAATGTTTTTATAAATGTTTTATAAACCCGCGAGGGAGATAACATGTTAGTTTTTATAAAATAGGACACCATTTGTCCCGATTGTTTGTTTATTGATTTTGGACCCGAATGATTGAATGACCCGATTGTATGACCCGATAAATGATTAAAGGACCCGATAGATGAAATTAAATGGATTATTAAAGTTAGGTTATGTCACTAAAAGTCCCATTAGCATGAATTGTGAACTACCGGGATTTGGTAGACGCTTATGCATTTAATAGTACTATTTGGGGACGATCACCCCAGTTCGCGCCTTGACGGTTGATCCCCGTCGTGCCACATTGATTGGTAAGCGAATTTATGTATGAGAAGATTTCCATAGCGTGACCTTTGTGACGACACGCTACATTAGATGGGCAAAAATTGGTATCGGGTTAGCTACCCGTTGTTGGTTTAGTAAGGTAACAATGTCATGCGGCTTATAATAATCCAAAAAAATCAACGAAATACTTATAGACGCTCCGAATTACGATGTATTGCCTGACTAGCAATACAGGGTCATACTATTGATATTATGTACGTGTTTTGGTTTTCATAACCATATTCATATAACGGTTTTTATTTTCATACAACGTCATAAGACGTATTGTATGATGTTTTTACGACATTGGCTCGTATAATGATTTTTAAGTCAAATGCCTATATTATGATTTTCGATAAGGATTTGTATAAAATGACTTTGGCTATTTTATGGCCTATTACAAAGATTTGTATAAAATGATTTGGCTATTTTACGGCCTATTACAATGATTTATACGAATTGATTTTTGGTACTAATTTTATACCAAAGTTATATTGATGGAATTTATTAAACTCTATGAATTCACTCGGCGTTATCGCTGACCTTTTCTTTTAACATGTTTTGTCTCAGGTACTTGAAGGTAATTCTCGGGAAGACGACAAGAATTCATGGCCCGCACTTAAACAATATTTTCCATTCAAACACTTTGTAAAACTTTGTATGAAATGTAATGACTTGGGACCGATGTAACTTTGATATTTATGAATGGAAATGATTTATTATTAAACGACGCGATTTTTATGCGTTGTCTATGATGTGAGTAATGTGCTATCCCGTAACACCAACTAGTCTTCCGTTGTATTGAGTTGTTTAAATTTGGGAGTGTTACAGTTTGGTACCAGAGCTCTCGTTATAGAGAACGAAAGATTTTTAAAACCAAGGTTTTGAATAAAACATTTCAAAATCTTTTAACTATAAACATTTTTCTAAAAATGTCTAAAAATCTTTTGACTATAACGGTGCCGAAGAATTCCTGAGTTACCGACAAGGCCAAGACTGAGAAGTGTTATTTTAATATATATATAACTTGGATTATATATATATATGATGTAATTTTATTACATGATTGTTTGATGATTATTTTGATTTTTATACGAGGTATTTATACGACGTCGATTGTCACAAGAAACCTTAAATCCCCTAGTAAATTAATCGAAGCTATTCTCGTAGAAATTCTAGCTATCCTAGATCTAAACCAAGTTGTGGATATTTATGATCCCAACAAATGGTTGATATTCGTAGAAGTGTAGATATTAGTTGATTATGATATTGAAGAAGAATTGGCGAAATTAAATCTGATATCGATGTCATGACGATCTTTCCTTATAGAGTGGAGTTTGACAAAACGTTACCACCTAGAAAGATGTCATCTGATTCGTTGTCATCGAATTCTTAAATCGAAATTGAAAGGGTGAATGTTGCACTTGAGGCTGTAATTGGAACCATTACCCAAAAGCCTCATGCCACTAGTACCTTTCCGAGAAGTCTAATTGACTGATCGAGTCATTTCATACTAGTGACTCATTTGATAATTGTTGTTGTAAGAGCTATAGGATTGGAATTAAGTGTTGATCATATTGAACTTATGTTGCCCTTTTAAGGCCTAAGAATAAGGTTGAAGTATTGGATAATGAGGTAGGATATCGAATTGAGTATAAAATTGGTTGAAACTTGAATAAAGTAAAATTTAACTTGTATGGAATATGAGATTGATAAGAGGAAATTATTAAGTCATGTGATTGAATTATAAGGTTTTAATTGATTGTTAGTTAGTGTTAAGGGTTGTTCCTAGACCATTGTCCACTAACGAGGATGCCCAGTGTCCAAGAAATTAATTGAAGAAATCTTCTTCTGAATTGAGACCGATGGATCTTCTGGGACATGTGGAACACCTAATGACTCTTGTAGATTAGTATTCATTGTGGTATCTTTTAAAAATAATCCCTAACTTAACTGAGATATCAGTTGGTATGATGAGTTCTGAGAATTGTATGACATAGTGACACGTAATGTGTTACGGTACAACTTTGACTTGTTTGTGATTAATGAAAAAGACTACCTTTGATTGCTAAATTCTACATGTATCGATGTTATCTATCTTTTATTGCTTCATCCTAATGTTCGCATTAGTGATGCAACCATTGAACAAGTACTCATATCGAATTGAGTTACGTTGTGGATTATTCTCTTTGTATTCCGGTGTGCCATCGAGATCATGAACCTCATGATTATTTGGCTAAGCTCATTTCCTATTATATTATAGTTAGTTCTTGATGAACAACTCCTCATCACTATTTTGCAGATCACTCATTGTTTTTATAAAGTTAAAACGGTATCCTTTGAGAAAATTTAATTTTCAACACAATAAGGATTATTCGAAGTGAGATTTACAAGTGATTGATAAACACTAAATTTTCTTTGAAGATTGTGAAAGATTAAAATTTATGAGATCTGCAAGAAGTGAAAAATGAGGACATAATGTTAGGGACACCTACATATGTGCCTGTAGAATCTATTCTTCTGAGTTGAATTTACTCATCTGTGGAATTTTTCTTATTTGACAATTGATATTCCCTTCTTGTCAAATTCTCCCGTTGTGAGATTCTTAGGAAAAGTATCTGATTACCGAGTGTTGATACCCGATTGGATGTATCGACATTCCTATCATTTCTTTGATTTGATTTCATTTGAATTACCTGGGTAACGATCCGAGGAGCTTTCGAATGCGTACTCGAATTATGAAAACATGGGATATATTCATATTCGTTAAATGTTTTCGTCTGCGTCTGATTTGAAATTCTATCGCGTAGATTATGCGTTGACCTTACTATTTTAATGACAGTTATGTCTCCAGATATCCTTGAATTTTGAAGGATTATGAGTTATTATTAGTCTTTTGAGAAGTTCACATCTTATCGACGGCAATAAAAACTGAAAAGTTGGTAATGCCAATAGAATGGATTGATGATGACATGACGACATTGTCTTAATTGATGGGAACTCGAGTAGAATTCCCTAGATGATAAGATGTTGATTATCAAAAGTGATTTAAATAATTCTTGATGGATGACCATATCCTGCATTTAGACTTGAGATTATATTGTGATTGGTTGTGAATTAGTCATAGATATTATAATCTAGAAAGAACCTAATATGAATTTATTAAAAGATGTTTCGGTTATCTGAAACTTTAGGAAGTATTTATTGATGAATTACCTAGACTTACACCATTAAGGCAAGTAGAAATTGGTATTGATTATATTTCTGGTGCTGCACTTGTGGCTTGTGCACTGTACGTCAGCACCATCTAAATTAAAGGAATTACCGTACAACTGAGAAAGTTGTCGGAGAAAGATTTTATTATACCAAGCCTGTCATCCTGAAGAGCTATGGTGTTATCTTTCCTTATATTTATAGATTACTGTGACTGAGTAAATTGACAATCGAAAACGATATCCATAACTCGAAATGGAAGAATTGTTCGATCATTTACAAGGTTCTAGAAAATTTGATCCATAGCATGGTTATCATCAACTTCGCATCTGTGAAAGAGATTATCTATTCCAATCACTACATCCGGTGCTTGTAATGAACATTATGAGTTCCACGTGATGTCGTTTGGATTGACCAATGCACATGTAGTAATCATAATTATGATGAATCACGTGTGTAGGCCATAATTTGATAAATTCATGCTCGTGATCATTAAGGACTATATGTTTGTTTATCAGAATAAGAATGAGTTAATAATTATTTATAGACTGCCCTGAATTGGCCGAACAGTGTAAACCTGAACCTTGAATAATTAACACGTGATTAAAGACTTGAACCTTTACATGATTTGACTATGTGATTAAAAGGATAATGGAATATAAATTGACTCTTCAAAAATTAAGAGCCCTTTTAAGACTCTGGATTTTACCAAAAAGAAATGGAAATATGTTTTGACAAATGTTTTAACAAAGGATTTTAAGGGATTATTCCCTTATACACAAACCATTTAACTAAACTTCTGTTTAGGGGTAAATGTTTGTGTATACCTCCAGATAACTTAAAAAGGATTGAGGAAAACCATTTAAACCATAACTTTAAATTTGAAACAACAAATTTTGCTTTTCAACTAAGAAAATTTTGACCAAAATATAAACAAAGATTTCTCGAACATTTTCGGATCTTATTAAATATTTTAATTATTTTCGATAAATCAAAAAAAATCTTGTTAATTAAATTCAAATTTATTTTGAACATTTTATATAGTTGGTCGAACTAAGAAATTTAAAATCTTTATGTTTACATTTCATAAAAATTGAAAATTTATTATTTAATTAGTTGTAATAATTATCGACGCTTTAAACGTCGGATTGAGTAAAACGGATAAAAATGATAGTAAAGACGAAACTAAAACATAGAAGATATGAAGAAAGAATTTTGAATATATACGGTTGTGATATTTATTTCATCAGGAAGGTGAACGTAATTACTGACGCATAATATAGAAAGAATATCTGAGTGAATTGTGGACATGATAATTATATCATCATGAGAAGTGAATATAGATACTGACACATTATGTATAAAAGATAAAGAACCAATTAGGACATGTTCCTTAATAATGAAGGTGCAAAATAAATTGCCGAACAATTTAAAATATAACTGATGCTTATAAAAAGGATAATATAGATAATAAAAGGGAGGTTTCACGGCTAATGTGAACCATTAAAATTGAGAAGCCAATAGCGTTAAATGTTTTAAAGGCCACTTGTGGTTGCCTAAATATGGAGATTTTGAGATATAGTTATGTAGGAATTTGTAAGTATAAGTATTCTATTTATGTCATTTATGACTAAAAGTATCTTTGTCTAAAGAAGTTGTACTGATGGCAATTATGAAGGCAGACATCGCCTCATACATTAGTAAACGTCTAGCTATTGCAAAGGTCATCATCTGAATTTGATTCGATTTGGGTCATCGTAGACAGACTGACCAAATCTGCTAATATCATTCCCGTTAATGATAAATGCAAAAGAGTTATGTAAACATAGTGTGCCTGTATCGAACATCTTTATCAAGATCCTCGCTTCGCATCGAATTTCTAGAGATTTGCTCAGAAATCATTGAGAACGAACCTTGATGAGAGTACTATGTACCACCCCAATCGAAGGGACGAAGTAAAGTAACGATACAAAGTAATATAAGTGCTGTTTTATGTTTGTATGAATGACCTTTAGTAATAAACCGTATAATCGTTTTCCTTTGGAAGGATTATCATTGATAATCATCGTATTAGGATTGAGATCGAATCTTGTTAGGATCTAAATATTAGAGCATCTGTAAGCAAGAGTTGAGATGATGACACCCGACATACACCCATTGTGAGTTGGACATGTCTTTTAGGTTTAAGGTTTCCTATGATGGCGAACCTAACCTTAAAAAAATGCCCGACCCGCGAGATCTGAATTGATTGTTGAAATTAGGATTTGATTATTGACAGCCGGTAGTGGGAAAGAGGTTATGTGAATATGAAATATAGATCTTGAAGTGCCAAATGGGTAGCGAAGTTATGCCACAATTTTTAACCTTGGAAAAATGAATTCATGATCTGACAAATCATGGGATATAAGTCCCCGTTGTATGGGACCATTGAGATGATGTAAAAGTTGGGATTGAAAGGCATATAAGCTGGATCTACCCTAGGACTTCAAGAACTGCGTGAATTATGTTTCGTAAATCAAACTTGATGGAATATCTATCAAGTGAAAATCTGATTATTCTTAGTAAAGCTTAGATCGGCGAAAAGTTGCATTCATCAGAAACCCGTGAACATCATGGATAGAGAAAGTAAGTCAACATTTAGCCTGATCTTATTCCTATAGTTATGTTTGATGAAAATAGCGTATTATAATGGATTACACTTGTGAGAAAAGACCGAATGTGGAGGAAATACCCACATGGCTTTTAACTCTATAAGAAGCGAGTAGTAAGATGATCTTTGAGGACAAAGATCCTGTTTAGGGGTAAATGCTGTGACAATCCGTCAATTTATGGTTGATATTTTATTCTAAATGTTTATTTGAAAACATTATTTTAATGTTACATTATGAACTCACTTATTTTTGGGAAGTAATTTGGATTTACGTCTTGAAGTAGCATCGACTACGTCTAAACCGGAGGATTCAACGTTACGTGCTTACGTTTACATACACCGTCTTTGGTGACAGTCCGACATTTCAGAAAATAAATTTGTCCATGAATATTATTTTGGAGTTTTAAATTTGAGTTGGTTCATAACTCACAAATTTACGAGAAGAGATTAGGACTTACGATTTTAATTTAGCGTCCTTTACGACTAAACCGGAAACCTTAGGATTACGTATTTACGTTTTTGATGAGACAATTTTTATTGGATTCGTTTTGTGTCGTTGATTCATAATTTATAAAAACGTTTTTCGTGAAACGACCCGAGGGCACGCAAATCGAGGAAACTAGAATCGAGGAATACCCGTAAATTAGTGAGGTGGGACAAAATACATTATCCCACCCCACTAATACACATGGGATGGCACAACATGACACCACATCAAAGATGTGGCATCATGTTAACTTGTAGCTTACAAGTGTAAGCACTAGCTTAACACTTAAGCTAGTTTCTTCCACTCATCCCACAAAAACAACTAGCTACTCATAACCACCATTTTCACTCATGCAAACCACTCTCATCCTCCCATTTCTCTCTCAAAAATTCGTCCTACTGTCACCCTAAATAACCCATTTGATCTTGATTTAACCATGAAATCATATGTTATTCACACATATGATGAAAACCCATTGAAGTTATGAAGATTGGAGGTGATCTTAACATGTAAAAAGGAGTTTTCAAGGGAGTTTTGGGCTGATTTCTCAAGGAGTTTTCATGAAGAACAAGGGCTGATTTTTGGAGGAATCTACAAATACTTGGTGATCCTAGAAGTGGTGTTGATATCTCATAAGATTGGTTACCCAAAACCATGTCTTGTTCATCCAAAAGCTCATCATTTCATCATCATGGTGGTATAAAGATTGTTCTCCTCATCCTCTTGTTATTTTGATTATGTAATCATGTATTTATTTCCTATTGTATATGTATATGATGATTATATGATGATAAAAGTGTTGTGTGGGGATTTGTTGTTGATAAACATGCTTAAAAAGATGAAAGACTATAACAAACAAGGCTAAAATCTTGTTTAAATTTGTTGGCTGTATAAAACAGTAAAGAATCAAATGATGAACTGATAAAAATGGCATAGATTAATGGATTTACAGTAAGTTATGGGTCTTGTACACATGTGAGAGTTGGCCATACAATGGAATCATTGTAATGAGTGAGATATGATCAAAACAAGTTTAGAGTACCAATCTGAGTTTACTGTTTTGGACGATTTTTAGAAAATACTTAAAAGATGATTCAACAGTAGCTATAGAAGAGTTAAATGTAGCACATATCATTTAGTTTATGTGATAAAAATTTGAGCTTTTATCTCCATATAGAACTCAAGATATGGCAGTTTTGGTGAAAGTGAAGATAAAAATCAGATTTTTGAAAAATAAAGTATAATACTATTATATAAGCACTCAAAATTATATTGTATAAAATGTAAAGTTAAAACCCACTAACTCATGAATTTTATTTATATAAATATGTTAAAGGTTAAATAAGTGGACATTTTATAAAAATGGTAACTTGTTATGTCTTATAAGATATAAAACTATAAACTTGATTTTTACGACTTTTTCGGCTATCGTCGTAAAATTAACGTTTTTCGCCAAATAAAACTTAGACGACCAAACCCGTCTAATGTAAAGTTTATAAAAGTTATATACTGATATATAAGTATCTAATACAAGTAAAAACCAATAAAACCCGAACTATAAGAAATACGGACATTTACGAGCTAATTAAGCATATTGGACTAATAATTGGACTAAATAAGATAAAAACTTGTAAAAAGTACTTATTGGGCTTAACCCATTTGGGCCCAACATGGAAAGTATAGATACTGATAATATAAGTATAAAATGGATTAAAACAAGTTAAAGAACTTATAATAAGCCTATTGGACTTAAAACGTGTAAATAGGTAAAACTAGTAAACTAGTATAAAAATTATCGACATATAACACTAAAATGAGTAAACGAGAATATGTAAATCCACTTGATCATCATATATATATAATCATCATATGTATACATAATTGTTATTTTTACAAAGTCATTGGACATGAGTCTAAGACGAGTATTATTTGTCTAGGTTTCCGTGATTGAAGCACGTACCGTACGTCCGAATTGCCGATAACCCGCCTTCCCACATCAACGTGAGTTCATAGCCTCGCACTCTTTTAAATGTTTTTATAAATGTTTTATAAACCCGCGAGGGAGATAACATGTTAGTTTTTATAAAATAGGACACCATTTGTCCTGATTGTTTGTTTATTGATTTTAGACCCGAATGATTGAATGACCCGATTGTATGACCCGATAAATGATTAAAGGACCCGATAGATGAAATTAAATGGATTATTAAAGTTAGGTTATGTCACTAAAAGTCCCATTAGCATGAATTGTGAACTACCGGGATTTGGTAGACGCTTATGCATTTAATAGTACTATTTGGGGACGATCACCCCAGTTCGCGCCTTGACGGTTGATCCCCGTCGTGCCACATTGATTGGTAAGCGAATTTATGTATGAGAAGATTTCCATAGCGTGACCTTTGTGACGACACGCTACATTAGATGGGCAAAAATTGGTATCGGGTTAGCTACCCGTTGTTGGTTTAGTAAGGTAACAATGTCATGCGGCTTATAATAATCCAAAAAAATTAACGAAATACTTATAGACGCTCCGAATTACGATGTATTGCCTGACTAGCAATACAGGGTCATACTATTGATATTATGTACGTGTTTTGGTTTTCATAACCATATTCATATAACGGTTTTTATTTTCATACAACGTCATAAGACGTATTGTATGATGTTTTTACGACATTGGCTCGTATAATGATTTTTAAGGCAAATGCCTATATTATGATTTTCGATAAGGATTTGTATAAAATGACTTTGGCTATTTTATGGCCTATTCCAAAGATTTGTATAAAATGATTTGGCTATTTTACGGCCTATTACAATGAATTATACGAATTGATTTTTGGTACTAATTTTATACCAAAGTTATATTGATGGAATTTATTAAACTCTATGAATTCACTCGGCGTTATCGCTGACCTTTTCTTTTAACATGTTTTGTCTCAGGTACTTGAAGGTAATTCTCGGGAAGACGACAAGAATTCATGGCCCGCACTTAAACAATATTTTCCATTCAAACACTTTGTAAAACTTTGTATGAAATGTAATGACTTGGGACCGATGTAACTTTGATATTTATGAATGGAAATGATTTATTATTAAACGACGCGATTTTTATGCGTTGTCTATGATGTGAGTAATGTGCTATCCCGTAACACCAACTAGTCTTCCGTTGTATTGAGTTGTATAAATTTGGGGGTGTTACAGTTTGGTACCAGAGCTCTCGTTATAGAGAACGAAAGATTTTTAAAACCAAGGTTTTGAATAAAACATTTCAAAATCTTTTAACTATAAACATTTTTCTAAAAATGTCTAAAAATCTTTTGACTATAACGGTGCCGAAGAATTCCCGAGTTACCGACAAGGCCAAGACTGAGAAGTGTTATTTTAATATATATATAACTTGGATTATATATATATATGATGTAATTTTATTACATGATTGTTTGATGATTATTTTGATTTTTATACGAGGTATTTATACGACGTCGATTGTCACAAGAAACCTTAAATCCCCTAGTAAATTAATCGAAGCTATTCTCGTAGAAATTCTAGCTATCCTAGATCTAAACCAAGTTGTGGATATTTATGATCCCAACAAATGGTTGATATTCGTAGAAGTGTAGATATTAGTTGATTATGATATTGAAGAAGAATTGGCGAAATTAAATCTGATATCGATGTCATGACGATCTTTCCTTATAGAGTGGAGTTTGACAAAACGTTACCACCTAGAAAGATGTCATCTGATTCGTTGTCATCGAATTCTTAAATCGAAATTGAAAGGGTGAATGTTGCACTTGAGGCTGTAATTGGAACCATTACCCAAAAGCCTCATGCCACTAGTACCTTTCCGAGAAGTCTAATTGACTGATCGAGTCATTTCATACTAGTGACTCATTTGATAATTGTTGTTGTAAGAGCTATAGGATTGGAATTAAGTGTTGATCATATTGAACTTATGTTGCCCTTTTAAGGCCTAAGAATAAGGTTGAAGTATTGGATAATGAGGTAGGATATCGAATTGAGTATAAAATTGGTTGAAACTTGAATAAAGTAAAATTTAACTTGTATGGAATATGAGATTGATAAGAGGAAATTATTAAGTCATGTGATTGAATTATAAGGTTTTAATTGATTGTTAGTTAGTGTTAAGGGTTGTTCCTAGACCATTGTCCACTAACGAGGATGCCCAGTGTCCAAGAAATTAATTGAAGAAATCTTCTTCTGAATTAAGACCGATGGATCTTCTGGGACATGTGGAACACCTAATGACTCTTGTAGATTAGTATTCATTGTGGTATCTTTTAAAAATAATCCCTAACTTAACTGAGATATCAGTTGGTATGATGAGTTCTGAGAATTGTATGACACAGTGACACGTAATGTGTTACGGTACAACTTTGACTTGTTTGTGATTAATGAAAAAGACTACCTTTGATTGCTAAATTCTACATGTATCGATGTTATCTATCTTTTATTGCTTCATCCTAATGTTCGCATTAGTGATGCAACCATTGAACAAGTACTCATATCGAATTGAGTTACGTTGTGGATTATTCTCTTTGTATTCCGGTGTGACATCGAGATCATGAACCTCATGATTATTTGGCTAAGCTCATTTCCTATTATATTATAGTTAGTTCTTGATGAACAACTCCTCATCACTATTTTGCAGATCACTCATTGTTTTTATAAAGTTAAAACGGTATCCTTTGAGAAAAATTAATTTTCAACACAATAAGGATTATTCGAAGTGAGATTTACAAGTGATTGATATCAAAATGAAGTTGTTTATGAAATGCTTTGGAAACTTAATTGCTTTCATGAAAAAGAAAATCTTTGAAAATTTATTTTTGATTCTTATTTAAGAATTAAGCATGAAAATGTTTTTATTATACACATGATGATAAAATTTTGACGAACTGAGTATTGCATCGTTAATCTTGAAATTGTATATAGTTGCGCGCCTACATACAATTTGGAATGGACTATGCAAGACTGATTAGTAGTCACCATAAAACTGATTAATAAACACTAAATTTTCTTTGAAGATTGTGAAAGATTAAAATTTATGAGATCTGCAAGAAGTGAAAAATGAGGACATAATGTTAGGGACACCTACATATGTGCCTGTAGAATCTATTCTTCTGAGTTGAATTTACTCATCTGTGGAATTTGTCTTATTTGACAATTGATATTCCCTTCTTGTCAAATTCTCCCGTAGTGAGATTCTTAGGAAAAGTATCTGATTACCGAGTGTTGATACCCGATTGGATGTATCGACGTTCCTATCATTTCTTTGATTTGATTTCATTTGAATTACCTGGGTAACGATCCGAGGAGCTTTCGAATGCGTACTCGAATTATGAAAACATGGGATATATTCATATTCGTTAAATGTTTTCGTCTGCGTCTGATTTGAAATTCTATCGCGTAGATTATGCGTTGACCTTACTATTTTAGTGACAGTTATGTCTCCAGATATCCTTGAATTTTGAAGGATTATGAGTTATTATTAGTCTTTTCAGAAGTTCACATCTTATCGACGGCAATAAAAACTGAAAAGTTGGTAATGCCAATAGAATGGATTGATGATGAGATGACGACATTGTCTTAATTGATGGGAACTCGAGTAGAATTCCCTAGATGATAAGATGTTGATTATCAAAAGTGATTTAAATAATTCTTGATGGATGACCATATCCTGCATTTAGACTTGAGATTATATTGTGATTGGTTGTGAATTAGTCATAGATATTATAATCTAGAAAGAACCTAATATGAATTTATTAAAAGATGTTTCGGTTATCTGAAACTTTAGGAAGTATTTGTTGATGAATTACCTAGACTTACACCATTAAGGCAAGTAGAAATTGGTATTGATTATATTTCTGGTGCTGCACTTGTGGCTTGTGCACTGTACGTCAGCACCATCTAAATTAAAGGAATTACCGTACAACTGAGAAAGTTGTCGGAGAAAGATTTTATTATACCAAGCCTGTCATCCTGAAGAGCTATGGTGTTATCTTTCCTTATATTTATAGATTACTGTGACTGAGTAAATTGACAATCGAAAACGATATCCATAACTCGAAATGGAAGAATTGTTCGATCATTTACAAGGTTCTAGCAAATTTGATCCATAGCATGGTTATCATCAACTTCGCATCTGTGAAAGAGATTATCTATTCCAATCACTACATCCGGTGCTTGTAATGAACATTATGAGTTCCACGTGATGTCGTTTGGATTGACCAATGCACATGTAGTAATCATAATTATGATGAATCACGTGTGTAGGCCATAATTTGATAAATTCATGCTCGTGATCATTAAGGACTATATGTTTGTTTATCAGAATAAGAATGAGTTAATAATTATTTATAGACTGCCCTGAATTGGCCGAACAGTGTAAACCTGAACCTTGAATAATTAACACGTGATTAAAGACTTGAACCTTTACATGATTTGACTATGTGATTAAAAGGATAATGGAATATAAATTGACTCTTCAAAAATTAAGAGCCCTTTTAAGACTCTGGATTTTACCAAAAAGAAATGGAAATATGTTTTGACAAATGTTTTAACAAAGGATTTTAAGGGATTATTCCCTTATACACAAACCATTTAACTAAACTTCTGTTTAGGGGTAAATGTTTGTGTATACCTCCAGATAACTTAAAAAGGATTGAGGAAAACCATTTAAACCATAACTTTAAATTTGAAACAACAAATTTTGCTTTTCAACTAAGAAAATTTTGACCAAAATATAAACAAAGATTTCTCGAACATTTTCGGATCTTATTAAATATTTTAATTATTTTCGATAAATCAAAAAAAATCTTGTTAATTAAATTCAAATTTATTTTGAACATTTTATATAGTTGGTCGAACTAAGAAATTTAAAATCTTTATGTTTACATTTCATAAAAATTGAAAATTTATTATTTAATTAGTTGTAATAATTATCGACGCTTTAAACGTCGGATTGAGTAAAACGGATAAAAATGATAGTAAAGACGAAACTAAAACATAGAAGATATGAAGAAAGAATTTTGAATAAATACGGTTGTGATATTTATTTCATCAGGAAGGTGAACGTAATTACTGACGCATAATATAGAAAGAATATCTGAGTGAATTGTGGACATGATAATTATATCATCATGAGAAGTGAATATAGATACTGACACATTATGTATAAAAGATAAAGAACCAATTAGGACATGTTCCTTAATAATGAAGGTGCAAAATAAATTGCCGAACAATTTAAAATATAACTGATGCTTATAAAAAGGATAATATAGATAATAAAAGGGAGGTTTCACGGCTAATGTGAACCATTAAAATTGAGAAGCCAATAGCGTTAAATGTTTTAAAGGCCACTTGTGATTGCCTAAATATGGAGATTTTGAGATATAGTTATGTAGGAATTTGTAAGTATAAGTATTCTATTTATGTCATTTATGACTAAAAGTATCTTTGTCTAAAGAAGTTGTACTGATGGCAATTATGAAGGCAGACATCGCCTCATACATTAGTAAACGTCTAGCTATTGCAAAGGTCATCATCTGAATTTGATTCGATTTGGGTCATCGTAGACAGACTGACCAAATCTGCTAATATCATTCCCGTTAATGATAAATGCAAAAGAGTTATGTAAACATAGTGTGCCTGTATCGAACATCTTTATCAAGATCCTCGCTTCGCATCGAATTTCTAGAGATTTGCTCAGAAATCATTGAGAACGAACCTTGATGAGAGTACTATGTACCACCCCAATCGAAGGGACGAAGTAAAGTAACGATACAAAGTAATATAAGTGCTGTTTTATGTTTGAATGAATGACCTTTAGTAATAAACCGTATAATCGTTTTCCTTTGGAAGGATTATCATTGATAATCATCGTATTAGGATTGAGATCGAATCTTGTTAGGATCTAAATATTAGAGCATCTGTAAGCAAGAGTTGAGATGATGACACCCGACATACACCCATTGTGAGTTGGACATGTCTTTTAGGTTTAAGGTTTCCTATGATGGCGAACCTAACCTTAAAAAAATGCCCGACCCGCGAGATCTGAATTGATTGTTGAAATTAGGATTTGATTATTGACAGCCGGTAGTGGGCAAGAGGTTATGTGAATATGAAATATAGATCTTGAAGTGCCAAATGGGTAGCGAAGTTATGCCACAATTTTTAACCTTGGAAAAATGAATTCATGATCTGACAAATCATGGGATATAAGTCCCCGTTGTATGGGACCATTGAGATGATGTAAAAGTTGGGATTGAAAGGCATATAAGCTGGATCTACCCTAGGACTTCAAGAACTGCGTGAATTATGTTTCGTAAATCAAACTTGATGGAATATCTATCAAGTGAAAATCTGATTATTCTTAGTAAAGCTTAGATCGGCGAAAAGTTGCATTCATCAGAAACCCGTGAACATCATGGATAGAGAAAGTAAGTCAACATTTAGCCTGATCTTATTCCTATAGTTATGTTTGATGAAACTCGCGTATTATAATGGATTACACTTGTGAGAAAAGACCGAATGTGGAGGAAATACCCACATGGCTTTTAACTCTATAAGAAGCGAGTAGTAAGATGATCTTTGAGGACAAAGATCCTGTTTAGGGGTAAATGCTGTGACAATCCGTCAATTTATGGTTGATATTTTATTCTAAATGTTTATTAGAAAACATTATTTTAATGTTACATTATGAACTCACTTATTTTTGGGAAGTAATTTGGATTTACGTCTTGAAGTAGCATCGACTACGTCTAAACCGGAGGATTCAACGTTACGTGCTTACGTTTACATACACCGTCTTTGGTGACAGTCCGACATTTCAGAAAATAAATTTGTCCATGAATATTATTTTGGAGTTTTAAATTTGAGTTGGTTCATAAACTCACAAATTTACGAGAAGAGATTAGGACTTACGATTTTAATTTAACGTCCTTTACGACTAAACCGGAAACCTTAGGATTACGTATTTACGTTTTTGATGAGACAATTTTTATTGGATTCGTTTTGTGTCGTTGATTCATAATTTATAAAAACGTTTTTCGTGAAACGACCCGAGGGCACGCAAATCGAGGAAACTAGAATCGAGGAATACCCGGAAATTAGTGAGGTGGGACAAAATACATTATCCCACCCCACTAATACACATGGGATGGCACAACATGACACCACATCAAAGATGTGGCATCATGTTAACTTGTAGCTTACAAGTGTAAGCACTAGCTTAACACTTAAGCTAGTTTCTTCCACTCATCCCACAAAAACAACTAGCTACTCATAACCACCATTTTCACTCATGCAAACCACTCTCATCCTCCCATTTCTCTCTCAAAAATTCGTCCTACTGTCACCCTAAATAACCCATTTGATCTTGATTTAACCATGAAATCATATGTTATTCACACATATGATGAAAACCCATTGAAGTTATGAAGATTGGAGGTGATCTTAACATGTAAAAAGGAGTTTTCAAGGGAGTTTGGGGCTGATTTCTCAAGGAGTTTTCATGAAGAACAAGGGCTGATTTTTGGAGGAATCTACAAATACTTGGTGATCCTAGAAGTGGTGTTGATATCTCATAAGATTGGTTACCCAAAACCATGTCTTGTTCATCCAAAAGCTCATCATTTCATCATCATGGTGGTATAAAGATTGTTCTCCTCATCCTCTTGTTATTTTGATTATGTAATCATGTATTTATTTCCTATTGTATATGTATATGATGATTATATGATGATAAAAGTGTTGTGTGGGGATTTGTTGTTGATAAACATGCTTAAAAAGATGAAAGACTATAACAAACAAGGCTAAAATCTAGTTTAAATTTGTTGGCTGTATAAAACAGTAAAGAATCAAATGATGAACTGATAAAAATGGCATAGATTAATGGATTTACAGTAAGCTATGGGTCTTGTACACATGTGAGAGTTGGCCATACAATGGAATCATTGTAATGAGTGAGATATGATCAAAACAAGTTTAGAGTACCAATCTGAGTTTACTGTTTTGGACGATTTTTAGAAAATACTTAAAAGATGATTCAACAGTAGCTATAGAAGAGTTAAATGTAGCACATATCATTTAGTTTATGTGATAAAAATTTGAGCTTCTATCTCCATATAGAACTCAAGATATGGCAGTTTTGGTGAAAGTGAAGATAAAAATCAGATTTTTGAAAAATAAAGTATAATACTATTATATAAGCACTCAAAATTATATTGTATAAAATGTAAAGTTAAAACCCACTAACTCATGAATTTTATTTATATAAATATGTTAAAGGTTAAATAAGTGGACATTTTATAAAAATGGTAACTTGTTATGTCTTATAAGATATAAAACTATAAACTTGATTTTTACGACTTTTTCGGCTATCGCCGTAAAATTAACGTTTTTCGCCAAATAAAACTTAGACGACCAAACCCGTCTAATGTAAAGTTTATAAAAGTCATATACTGATATATAAGTATCTAATACAAGTAAAAACCGATAAAACCCGAACTATAAGAAATACGGACATTTACGAGCTAATTAAGCATATTGGACTAATAATTGGACTAAATAAGATAAAAACTTGTAAAAAGTACTTATTGGGCTTAACCCATTTGGGCCCAACATGGAAAGTATAGATACTGATAATATAAGTATAAAATGGATTAAAACAAGTTAAAGAACTTATAATAAGCCTATTGGACTTAAAACGTGTAAATAGGTAAAACTAGTAAACTAGTATAAAAATTATCGACATATAACACTAAAATGAGTAAACGAGAATATGTAAATCCACTTGATCATCATATATATATAATCATAATATGTATACATAATTGTTATTTTTACAAAGTCATTGGACATGAGTCTAAGACGAGTATTATTTGTCTAGGTTTCCGTGATTGAAGCACGTACCGTACGTCCGAATTGCCGATAACCCGCCTTCCCACATCAACGTGAGTTCATAGCCTCGCACTCTTTTAAATGTTTTTATAAATGTTTTATAAACCCGCGAGGGAGATAACATGTTAGTTTTTATAAAATAGGACACCATTTGTCCCGATTGTTTGTTTATTGATTTTGGACCCGAATGATTGAATGACCCGATTGTATGACCCGATAAATGATTAAAGGACCCGATAGATGAAATTAAATGGATTATTAAAGTTAGGTTATGTCACTAAAAGTCCCATTAGCATGAATTGTGAACTACCGGGATTTGGTAGACGCTTATGCATTTAATAGTACTATTTGGGGACGATCACCCCAGTTCGCGCCTTGACGGTTGATCCCCGTCGTGCCACATTGATTGGTAAGCGAATTTATGTATGAGAAGATTTCCATAGCGTGACCTTTGTGACGACACGCTACATTAGATGGGCAAAAATTGGTATCGGGTTAGCTACCCGTTGTTGGTTTAGTAAGGTAACAATGTCATGCGACTTATAATAATCCAAAAAAATTAACGAAATACTTATAGACGCTCCGAATTACGATGTATTACCTGACTAGCAATACAGGGTCATACTATTGATATTATGTACGTGTTTTGGTTTTCATAACCATATTCATTCAACGGTTTTTATTTTCATACAACGTCATAAGACGTATTGTATGATGTTTTTACGACATTGGCTCGTATAATGATTTTTAAGGCAAATGCCTATATTATGATTTTCGATAAGGATTTGTATAAAATGACTTTGGCTATTTTATGGCCTATTACAAAGATTTGTATAAAATGATTTGGCTATTTTACGGCCTATTACAATGATTTATACGAATTGATTTTTGGTACTAATTTTATACCAAAGTTATATTGATGGAATTTATTAAACTCTATGAATTCACTCGGCGTTATCGCTGACCTTTTCTTTTAACATGTTTTGTCACAGGTACTTGAAGGTAATTCTCGGGAAGACGACAAGAATTCATGGCCCGCACTTAAACAATATTTTCCATTCAAACACTTTGTAAAACTTTGTATGAAATGTAATGACTTGGGACCGATGTAACTTTGATATTTATGAATGGAAATGATTTATTATTAAACGACGCGATTTTTATGCGTTGTCTATGATGTGAGTAATGTGCTATCCCGTAACACCAACTAGTCTTCCGTTGTATTGAGTTGTATAAATTTGGGGGTGTTACAGTTTGGTACCAGAGCTCTCGTTATAGAGAACGAAAGATTTTTAAAACCAAGGTTTTGAATAAAACATTTCAAAATCTTTTAACTATAAACATTTTTCTAAAAATGTCTAAAAATCTTTTGACTATAACGGTGCCGAAGAATTCCCGAGTTACCGACAAGGCCAAGACTGAGAAGTGTTATTTTAATATATATATAACTTGGATTATATATATATATGATGTAATTTTATTACATGATTGTTTGATGATTATTTTGATTTTTATACGAGGTATTTATACGACGTCGATTGTCACAAGAAACCTTAAATCCCCTAGTAAATTAATCGAAGCTATTCTCGTAGAAATTCTAGCTATCCTAGATCTAAACCAAGTTGTGGATATTTATGATCCCAACAAATGGTTGATATTCGTAGAAGTGTAGATATTAGTTGATTATGATATTGAAGAAGAATTGGCGAAATTAAATCTGATATCGATGTCATGACGATCTTTCCTTATAGAGTGGAGTTTGACAAAACGTTACCACCTAGAAAGATGTCATCTGATTCGTTGTCATCGAATTCTTAAATCGAAATTGAAAGGGTGAATGTTGCACTTGAGGCTGTAATTGGAACCATTACCCAAAAGCCTCATGCCACTAGTACCTTTCCGAGAAGTCTAATTGACTGATCGAGTCATTTCATACTAGTGACTCATTTGATAATTGTTGTTGTAAGAGCTATAGGATTGGAATTAAGTGTTGATCATATTGAACTTATGTTGCCCTTTTAAGGCCTAAGAATAAGGTTGAAGTATTGGATAATGAGGTAGGATATCGAATTGAGTATAAAATTGGTTGAAACTTGAATAAAGTAAAATTTAACTTGTATGGAATATGAGATTGATAAGAGGAAATTATTAAGTCATGTGATTGAATTATAAGGTTTTAATTGATTGTTAGTTAGTGTTAAGGGTTGTTCCTAGACCATTGTCCACTAACGAGGATGCCCAGTGTCCAAGAAATTAATTGAAGAAATCTTCTTCTGAATTAAGACCGATGGATCTTCTGGGACATGTGGAACACCTAATGACTCTTGTAGATTAGTATTCATTGTGGTATCTTTTAAAAATAATCCCTAACTTAACTGAGATATCAGTTGGTATGATGAGTTCTGAGAATTGTATGACACAGTGACACGTAATGTGTTACGGTACAACTTTGACTTGTTTGTGATTAATGAAAAAGACTACCTTTGATTGCTAAATTCTACATGTATCGATGTTATCTATCTTTTATTGCTTCATCCTAATGTTCGCATTAGTGATGCAACCATTGAACAAGTACTCATATCGAATTGAGTTACGTTGTGGATTATTCTCTTTGTATTCCGGTGTGACATCGAGATCATGAACCTCATGATTATTTGGCTAAGCTCATTTCCTATTATATTATAGTTAGTTCTTGATGAACAACTCCTCATCACTATTTTGCAGATCACTCATTGTTTTTATAAAGTTAAAACGGTATCCTTTGAGAAAAATTAATTTTCAACACAATAAGGATTATTCGAAGTGAGATTTACAAGTGATTGATATCAAAATGAAGTTGTTTATGAAATGCTTTGGAAACTTAATTGCTTTCATGAAAAAGAAAATCTTTGAAAATTTATTTTTGATTCTTATTTAAGAATTAAGCATGAAAATGTTTTTATTATACACATGATGATAAAATTTTGACGAACTGAGTATTGCATCGTTAATCTTGAAATTGTATATAGTTGCGCGCCTACATACAATTTGGAATGGACTATGCAAGACTGATTAGTAGTCACCATAAAACTGATTAATAAACACTAAATTTTCTTTGAAGATTGTGAAAGATTAAAATTTATGAGATCTGCAAGAAGTGAAAAATGAGGACATAATGTTAGGGACACCTACATATGTGCCTGTAGAATCTATTCTTCTGAGTTGAATTTACTCATCTGTGGAATTTGTCTTATTTGACAATTGATATTCCCTTCTTGTCAAATTCTCCCGTAGTGAGATTCTTAGGAAAAGTATCTGATTACCGAGTGTTGATACCCGATTGGATGTATCGACGTTCCTATCATTTCTTTGATTTGATTTCATTTGAATTACCTGGGTAACGATCCGAGGAGCTTTCGAATGCGTACTCGAATTATGAAAACATGGGATATATTCATATTCGTTAAATGTTTTCGTCTGCGTCTGATTTGAAATTCTATCGCGTAGATTATGCGTTGACCTTACTATTTTAGTGACAGTTATGTCTCCAGATATCCTTGAATTTTGAAGGATTATGAGTTATTATTAGTCTTTTCAGAAGTTCACATCTTATCGACGGCAATAAAAACTGAAAAGTTGGTAATGCCAATAGAATGGATTGATGATGACATGACGACATTGTCTTAATTGATGGGAACTCGAGTAGAATTCCCTAGATGATAAGATGTTGATTATCAAAAGTGATTTAAATAATTCTTGATGGATGACCATATCCTGCATTTAGACTTGAGATTATATTGTGATTGGTTGTGAATTAGTCATAGATATTATAATCTAGAAAGAACCTAATATGAATTTATTAAAAGATGTTTCGGTTATCTGAAACTTTAGGAAGTATTTGTTGATGAATTACCTAGACTTACACCATTAAGGCAAGTAGAAATTGGTATTGATTATATTTCTGGTGCTGCACTTGTGGCTTGTGCACTGTACGTCAGCACCATCTAAATTAAAGGAATTACCGTACAACTGAGAAAGTTGTCGGAGAAAGATTTTATTATACCAAGCCTGTCATCCTGAAGAGCTATGGTGTTATCTTTCCTTATATTTATAGATTACTGTGACTGAGTAAATTGACAATCGAAAACGATATCCATAACTCGAAATGGAAGAATTGTTCGATCATTTACAAGGTTCTAGCAAATTTGATCCATAGCATGGTTATCATCAACTTCGCATCTGTGAAAGAGATTATCTATTCCAATCACTACATCCGGTGCTTGTAATGAACATTATGAGTTCCACGTGATGTCGTTTGGATTGACCAATGCACATGTAGTAATCATAATTATGATGAATCACGTGTGTAGGCCATAATTTGATAAATTCATGCTCGTGATCATTAAGGACTATATGTTTGTTTATCAGAATAAGAATGAGTTAATAATTATTTATAGACTGCCCTGAATTGGCCGAACAGTGTAAACCTGAACCTTGAATAATTAACACGTGATTAAAGACTTGAACCTTTACATGATTTGACTATGTGATTAAAAGGATAATGGAATATAAATTGACTCTTCAAAAATTAAGAGCCCTTTTAAGACTCTGGATTTTACCAAAAAGAAATGGAAATATGTTTTGACAAATGTTTTAACAAAGGATTTTAAGCGATTATTCCCTTATACACAAACCATTTAACTAAACTTCTGTTTAGGGGTAAATGTTTGTGTATACCTCCAGATAACTTAAAAAGGATTGAGGAAAACCATTTAAACCATAACTTTAAATTTGAAACAACAAATTTTGCTTTTCAACTAAGAAAATTTTGACCAAAATATAAACAAAGATTTCTCGAACATTTTCGGATCTTATTAAATATTTTAATTATTTTCGATAAATCAAAAAAAATCTTGTTAATTAAATTCAAATTTATTTTGAACATTTTATATAGTTGGTCGAACTAAGAAATTTAAAATCTTTATGTTTACATTTCATAAAAATTGAAAATTTATTATTTAATTAGTTGTAATAATTATCGACGCTTTAAACGTCGGATTGAGTAAAACGGATAAAAATGATAGTAAAGACGAAACTAAAACATAGAAGATATGAAGAAAGAATTTTGAATAAATACGGTTGTGATATTTATTTCATCAGGAAGGTGAACGTAATTACTGACGCATAATATAGAAAGAATATCTGAGTGAATTGTGGACATGATAATTATATCATCATGAGAAGTGAATATAGATACTGACACATTATGTATAAAAGATAAAGAACCAATTAGGACATGTTCCTTAATAATGAAGGTGCAAAATAAATTGCCGAACAATTTAAAATATAACTGATGCTTATAAAAAGGATAATATAGATAATAAAAGGGAGGTTTCACGGCTAATGTGAACCATTAAAATTGAGAAGCCAATAGCGTTAAATGTTTTAAAGGCCACTTGTGATTGCCTAAATATGGAGATTTTGAGATATAGTTATGTAGGAATTTGTAAGTATAAGTATTCTATTTATGTCATTTATGACTAAAAGTATCTTTGTCTAAAGAAGTTGTACTGATGGCAATTATGAAGGCAGACATCGCCTCATACATTAGTAAACGTCTAGCTATTGCAAAGGTCATCATCTGAATTTGATTCGATTTGGGTCATCGTAGACAGACTGACCAAATCTGCTAATATCATTCCCGTTAATGATAAATGCAAAAGAGTTATGTAAACATAGTGTGCCTGTATCGAACATCTTTATCAAGATCCTCGCTTCGCATCGAATTTCTAGAGATTTGCTCAGAAATCATTGAGAACGAACCTTGATGAGAGTACTATGTACCACCCCAATCGAAGGGACGAAGTAAAGTAACGATACAAAGTAATATAAGTGCTGTTTTATGTTTGAATGAATGACCTTTAGTAATAAACCGTATAATCGTTTTCCTTTGGAAGGATTATCATTGATAATCATCGTATTAGGATTGAGATCGAATCTTGTTAGGATCTAAATATTAGAGCATCTGTAAGCAAGAGTTGAGATGATGACACCCGACATACACCCATTGTGAGTTGGACATGTCTTTTAGGTTTAAGGTTTCCTATGATGGCGAACCTAACCTTAAAAAAATGCCCGACCCGCGAGATCTGAATTGATTGTTGAAATTAGGATTTGATTATTGACAGCCGGTAGTGGGCAAGAGGTTATGTGAATATGAAATATAGATCTTGAAGTGCCAAATGGGTAGCGAAGTTATGCCACAATTTTTAACCTTGGAAAAATGAATTCATGATCTGACAAATCATGGGATATAAGTCCCCGTTGTATGGGACCATTGAGATGATGTAAAAGTTGGGATTGAAAGGCATATAAGCTGGATCTACCCTAGGACTTCAAGAACTGCGTGAATTATGTTTCGTAAATCAAACTTGATGGAATATCTATCAAGTGAAAATCTGATTATTCTTAGTAAAGCTTAGATCGGCGAAAAGTTGCATTCATCAGAAACCCGTGAACATCATGGATAGAGAAAGTAAGTCAACATTTAGCCTGATCTTATTCCTATAGTTATGTTTGATGAAACTCGCGTATTATAATGGATTACACTTGTGAGAAAAGACCGAATGTGGAGGAAATACCCACATGGCTTTTAACTCTATAAGAAGCGAGTAGTAAGATGATCTTTGAGGACAAAGATCCTGTTTAGGGGTAAATGCTGTGACAATCCGTCAATTTATGGTTGATATTTTATTCTAAATGTTTATTAGAAAACATTATTTTAATGTTACATTATGAACTCACTTATTTTTGGGAAGTAATTTGGATTTACGTCTTGAAGTAGCATCGACTACGTCTAAACCGGAGGATTCAACGTTACGTGCTTACGTTTACATACACCGTCTTTGGTGACAGTCCGACATTTCAGAAAATAAATTTGTCCATGAATATTATTTTGGAGTTTTAAATTTGAGTTGGTTCATAAACTCACAAATTTACGAGAAGAGATTAGGACTTACGATTTTAATTTAACGTCCTTTACGACTAAACCGGAAACCTTAGGATTACGTATTTACGTTTTTGATGAGACAATTTTTATTGGATTCGTTTTGTGTCGTTGATTCATAATTTATAAAAACGTTTTTCGTGAAACGACCCGAGGGCACGCAAATCGAGGAAACTAGAATCGAGGAATACCCGGAAATTAGTGAGGTGGGACAAAATACATTATCCCACCCCACTAATACACATGGGATGGCACAACATGACACCACATCAAAGATGTGGCATCATGTTAACTTGTAGCTTACAAGTGTAAGCACTAGCTTAACACTTAAGCTAGTTTCTTCCACTCATCCCACAAAAACAACTAGCTACTCATAACCACCATTTTCACTCATGCAAACCACTCTCATCCTCCCATTTCTCTCTCAAAAATTCGTCCTACTGTCACCCTAAATAACCCATTTGATCTTGATTTAACCATGAAATCATATGTTATTCACACATATGATGAAAACCCATTGAAGTTATGAAGATTGGAGGTGATCTTAACATGTAAAAAGGAGTTTTCAAGGGAGTTTGGGGCTGATTTCTCAAGGAGTTTTCATGAAGAACAAGGGCTGATTTTTGGAGGAATCTACAAATACTTGGTGATCCTAGAAGTGGTGTTGATATCTCATAAGATTGGTTACCCAAAACCATGTCTTGTTCATCCAAAAGCTCATCATTTCATCATCATGGTGGTATAAAGATTGTTCTCCTCATCCTCTTGTTATTTTGATTATGTAATCATGTATTTATTTCCTATTGTATATGTATATGATGATTATATGATGATAAAAGTGTTGTGTGGGGATTTGTTGTTGATAAACATGCTTAAAAAGATGAAAGACTATAACAAACAAGGCTAAAATCTAGTTTAAATTTGTTGGCTGTATAAAACAGTAAAGAATCAAATGATGAACTGATAAAAATGGCATAGATTAATGGATTTACAGTAAGCTATGGGTCTTGTACACATGTGAGAGTTGGCCATACAATGGAATCATTGTAATGAGTGAGATATGATCAAAACAAGTTTAGAGTACCAATCTGAGTTTACTGTTTTGGACGATTTTTAGAAAATACTTAAAAGATGATTCAACAGTAGCTATAGAAGAGTTAAATGTAGCACATATCATTTAGTTTATGTGATAAAAATTTGAGCTTCTATCTCCATATAGAACTCGAGATATGGCAGTTTTGGTGAAAGTGAAGATAAAAATCAGATTTTTGAAAAATAAAGTATAATACTATTATATAAGCACTCAAAATTATATTGTATAAAATGTAAAGTTAAAACCCACTAACTCATGAATTTTATTTATATAAATATGTTAAAGGTTAAATAAGTGGACATTTTATAAAAATGGTAACTTGTTATGTCTTATAAGATATAAAACTATAAACTTGATTTTTACGACTTTTTCGGCTATCGCCGTAAAATTAACGTTTTTCGCCAAATAAAACTTAGACGACCAAACCCGTCTAATGTAAAGTTTATAAAAGTCATATACTGATATATAAGTATCTAATACAAGTAAAAACCGATAAAACCCGAACTATAAGAAATACGGACATTTACGAGCTAATTAAGCATATTGGACTAATAATTGGACTAAATAAGATAAAAACTTGTAAAAAGTACTTATTGGGCTTAACCCATTTGGGCCCAACATGGAAAGTATAGATACTGATAATATAAGTATAAAATGGATTAAAACAAGTTAAAGAACTTATAATAAGCCTATTGGACTTAAAACGTGTAAATAGGTAAAACTAGTAAACTAGTATAAAAATTATCGACATATAACACTAAAATGAGTAAACGAGAATATGTAAATCCACTTGATCATCATATATATATAATCATAATATGTATACATAATTGTTATTTTTACAAAGTCATTGGACATGAGTCTAAGACGAGTATTATTTGTCTAGGTTTCCGTGATTGAAGCACGTACCGTACGTCCGAATTGCCGATAACCCGCCTTCCCACATCAACGTGAGTTCATAGCCTCGCACTCTTTTAAATGTTTTTATAAATGTTTTATAAACCCGCGAGGGAGATAACATGTTAGTTTTTATAAAATAGGACACCATTTGTCCCGATTGTTTGTTTATTGATTTTGGACCCGAATGATTGAATGACCCGATTGTATGACCCGATAAATGATTAAAGGACCCGATAGATGAAATTAAATGGATTATTAAAGTTAGGTTATGTCACTAAAAGTCCCATTAGCATGAATTGTGAACTACCGGGATTTGGTAGACGCTTATGCATTTAATAGTACTATTTGGGGACGATCACCCCAGTTCGCGCCTTGACGGTTGATCCCCGTCGTGCCACATTGATTGGTAAGCGAATTTATGTATGAGAAGATTTCCATAGCGTGACCTTTGTGACGACACGCTACATTAGATGGGCAAAAATTGGTATCGGGTTAGCTACCCGTTGTTGGTTTAGTAAGGTAACAATGTCATGCGACTTATAATAATCCAAAAAAATTAACGAAATACTTATAGACGCTCCGAATTACGATGTATTACCTGACTAGCAATACAGGGTCATACTATTGATATTATGTACGTGTTTTGGTTTTCATAACCATATTCATTCAACGGTTTTTATTTTCATACAACGTCATAAGACGTATTGTATGATGTTTTTACGACATTGGCTCGTATAATGATTTTTAAGGCAAATGCCTATATTATGATTTTCGATAAGGATTTGTATAAAATGACTTTGGCTATTTTATGGCCTATTACAAAGATTTGTATAAAATGATTTGGCTATTTTACGGCCTATTACAATGATTTATACGAATTGATTTTTGGTACTAATTTTATACCAAAGTTATATTGATGGAATTTATTAAACTCTATGAATTCACTCGGCGTTATCGCTGACCTTTTCTTTTAACATGTTTTGTCACAGGTACTTGAAGGTAATTCTCGGGAAGACGACAAGAATTCATGGCCCGCACTTAAACAATATTTTCCATTCAAACACTTTGTAAAACTTTGTATGAAATGTAATGACTTGGGACCGATGTAACTTTGATATTTATGAATGGAAATGATTTATTATTAAACGACGCGATTTTTATGCGTTGTCTATGATGTGAGTAATGTGCTATCCCGTAACACCAACTAGTCTTCCGTTGTATTGAGTTGTATAAATTTGGGGGTGTTACATAACACTATAAATAGGATGTGAATCCATGCATTAATGTTCAACACTTTGAGATATTCATAACATTATTGCATATAACTTAGTGAATCAAACAGCAACGACTGTATTCATAAGTTAGGGTTTATAGTTGTTCAAAGTGTGCACAACACATTGTCATCAAACTGTGTTATCCATAACACTTGTAATTCTTTATTATACAATAATAAGATTACGTTTGAAAAGTAATACCTTGTGTTGATTAAGTTAAATTTAGGGTTTCTTGCATTGATTAGGGACTTTCAAAATCAAAACTTGGCCGGGTCTCAAGATCGGGGTCAACCCGGGTCACCCCAAACCCGACGGGTCAACCCGGGCTTCGAAAATGTGAATCTGGGTTAATACGACACGTTGTTTTGGCCGGAACCGGGTCAATCGGTTGACCCGACCCGGGTTTGAAAACATTGGTTCATGTAGGCACACACCACGTATAATATTCTGTTTATAGCAATCAACTAACAGAAAAGTTGATTCTTACTCTTACCTGGAACTACTTATATGCAAGAAAATCGTTCAGGCATGCTCAATGATAATGTGTGTTTGGGCCTACTATTGCATTACTATATTTATCATGTTGCTTTCCCTTTTAACTACCTTTCAGACGATACACATGTCCGGACATAACCACTCTTGGACTTTGGACAAATAATCTTTATGCTAAAGCACCAAAAGACATTTAGCCTATTGTATCGGGTGACCCTTTAACCAAAAGGGAGTGGATTAAAATTTGAAACGAGACTTGTAAATTTGCTGATGCGACATGTGTTTAGGTTAGGGTAGTCAGTCAAATTTAACATTCGTCTCATTTTGATTAACCAGGACAGAAAAGTAGGTCATGGATCTTGAATTTTTAGGAAAAGAGTAGTATGGAAGCGTTTTGGTTCTCATCAAGTGGTTCTTGAAACTTACCCAAACAAAAAATATATCGGAGTATATAGAATGGTCCAGTGCAAAAATAATTTTAAACCAAATAAACCATCATATTAATAAAATATTCATACTAAAAATGAATATTATAAAATGAATGACACCATTATAGTAACATCCTTATCCACGTCAATAATCATAATAGATTGATAATAAGATGGCAACATTACCTGGGGTTGTTTTTTAAGTTTGTTGGTTGACTATCGTTTCATCTTAATCACATCGCTTTTTGAAGTTCCTGCAGGGATTAGAGTGTTCCTATCTAAGTATCTGTTTTCAAAAGATGAATACACCCATAAGGCAGACAAATAGCCGTAAACAAACACCCTCTAAGAAATACATTGAAGTTAGCAGTTGGTTTTTAGAATTCTTAATCAGTAATTAACCAAAGTCAAAATCCTTGACGATATTGCATATAAATAAGTTGTTCCTTAGCTAAGTGGGTGACAACTTTGGTTTTATTAGCATGACCTCAAGGTTGTTTATGTGACAAATATGGGATTCGAAGCATTAGTACGAAATAACCTAATTGCCACCAAAACAAAGAATCTTAAACCTAATTAATTATACCATATAAGAATTAGTATTACATTTCTCTAAAATTATGGTGACACTTTTAATTTAACTCCAAATCTATTACCTAAATATTTGCAACGAAAGTGTAGTTTAAATTTGTATCTGAGTTAGGCTTACTGTTTCTGTGTATGATTATGTTTAAAGTTTCTAAGTATGTATTGAGTTTGTTACCAGAGATTGAGGTGTACGGTTCTTGGGCCGTTGTTGCGCTCATAGTGTTGTAGCTTCCTTGTCTATGACTTTTGTTGGAGTTCATGTGGAGGTAAGGGTATAAACAGTAGCGTTTATTGTGTCAAGTTTGGTGTATAGTGCAAAAGTATAAATGAGGATAAAATTTGCTCCATAAACTACTGGTTTGTCATTAGTTCTTGAATATAATCAGGAGGAGGAGGCGTACGTTGCATTATAATCATACCACCCCCACAACACAAATAGTATTACACCTCTCAAAAGGGTCAATCACCTGTGTTGTGCCTCGAGCTGGGGGAAGGCAGAGTCAGTGCGTGTTTGACTGAACGGTCTTTTCTATTAAAATGGTTTTTTGATAGGCGTGCTTGCTTGATGGCGGTATAATCAGAGGGTTAATAGCAGTTCAACACTGTCGGTAGGCGTAAAAAGATAAGAAAGGTTGGTATTTATAAATAAAATAGATTAACAGTAACCAAACAAAAACAAAAAATCTTGTAAGCAAATTGTTTATAGAAAAATTTTGTAAGCCAAAGCAATAGTGACCTGCATTGTTGGAGCAGGATGGTGCCTACCGTTTGCTCCATTGAAAGCGTCTAGAGGAGCCATCTGTTGTTCGGTTTTGGTATCAGGGAAGACCCATCCCATTACCCATATAGTCATTACTGAATTCAAACCCATCAAAAACCTACACAACCAAAAAGGCGGAGTGAGACTTTGAAGGTGTCAAAAGTTAACCCAAACATCATTTCTTCTAATTAATAGTCGGGTGCTTCGCATTGCCTGTGTGAATATGTAAAGGGTAGAAAACACATACCTCCTTTGTATCTATCATCTACTACGCCAAGAATTCAATTCCAAACACACGTTCCTTTTGATGTCTGGGCTTCTTTGATTCTTACCTGATATATTTTGACATACGATGCGTATCAGTATCTTGAAATTATGCGACACACATAACTGAAAATATTGTCTTTTAAGAAAGAAACTACCCTACTGTCTTACTCTATTATGAGTATATCACAAAGACGGTGTAACCACTAAGGCTTAGATACAGCTTACTCAATAGTAAGCATCTCGATAAACCTTATTTGGATGACCCAAGAAGTATAAATGTATCATCAAACACTAAGGCTCAGACTAAGACGCGCGACGATGTTGTCAGGCAACCAAGATGGCTGCAACCACGTACATGGCATGGCTGAGCCGCCTTTAAAGGCGCAACATGATACCACATGTCCTGAATGATTTATGGTGTGACTTCTAATTAGAATTGATTTGAGTTTTTTTGAAGGATATATCACACATACTCATCAACTCAATTGATGAAAGAGAAAACTTAAGCGAAGATCTTCTGATCAAGAATCGCTGGAACCTAAAATAATCATGTTCAGTGAGTAGGTATGTGGGTCTTGTAATTAGTGATTATCTTTAAGAAATAAGATCATGGACATGGTGCTTCTTGCTTCTATTTTGAGGTTAAAATGTTTAAGAATAACACAGTTTGGCCTTGAAGGGTAAGTAAATTCGATGCTCTCAAATTCAATATTCCATGAATGTTTCGGGTATCAGGCCATTGTTGTCTTGACCGTCAATTTATGGGGTTCGGTCAATCCTTTGATACATCCTTGATACTACTATTGATGCTTATGTCAAGTGATTCAGTTCTGGTAATGCCATTCCAAGAGATCTGCAAACAGCATTTAAAAGGAACACTTTTGTTAGTTTACGACCCGTTTGACTCTTTTTGTCTATTCTTAGTTTTACCCATTTTACATAATAGAAAAAAACTTGGTGAGTGACGTTTCAAAAAGTATTTGGATTGAATTCAAATTCAACACTTTATTAGATTTTATATCAAAACAACTTGCAATCTCAGATATAGAATCCATATACTGGCTTCAGGATCGTATGGCAGACCAATTGAGGAGGTTGAGTGGTTACTATCTCACATTACTTATACCACCCTAATCATCATATTTTAAATACCTCAATGGAAGGTGAGTTTCTGTACAGGAAGGATTCGACTAATGTAGCACACTTTGACTACAAAGACAATAGGTCTTAATAGACTCTCAATAACTCTTATTTTAAGTTATTCCAGCTTGTAAATGCTTACAGTTAGAGCAATAGACAAACATAGCAAAGAAAGAAAGAGAGGTCAAATCACAACACAAATATGTGTGAACTTGAGCTACCTCATAGTTCTTGTGATCAAATAAGCCATGGATTACATTTAAAATATAAGGCATGTGAAGCAATAGACGACATAAAAGGGTAATTTCGAGAATAGTAAAGGGTTGTTTTAGTTTAACAGATCTTATTGGACTCAGAACCATGTTTATCAAGTCCCGTGTGAGGTAGAACATCACACCCAGCTCGACGGATATGACTATTATCTACCAACTCTCTAGAGATTTGAAGTTCTACAATCCAGGCCATTTCTCTTTCAAATTTCTCTAGAAAATTAACCATATTCATCATTTGAAGCCTGTAAAGATGACATTGCAACCCAACCCCGTATTGGACCATTACCTAACCTTCCTCAATATGCCATATTGACACCTGTAGTTTGCAACCACAAATCAACTTTGGTAATTTAGTACATAAAAAATCAAGATATGTTCGTCATATAGTTAATGTACTTAAACCAAAAAGTTAACAAATAACTTGATTAGAATATGCACCTATAGATAAAGGAGGACATTCACACCATCATATAGTCGCTCAACATCAGACTTTAGTGCAATCTAAAACATCCCAACCATGATCTTGATTAGGAAAGTCCATGCTTTTTTACTAAATTGGCCAAACATTTTTATGAAATCCCCTTTCGGTATCTGTTTGATCTATAGTTCTAATTCAGAATACTTTTTAGACACTCGATTGAAGGATGCTGAATCGGGACAGTAAACCCAACATGGTGATATATATAGGGTAACAACTATTAAATATACATGTGTATATATGTTGGGCATAACATCAGTAGGTAACTTATTTTATATCATCGTTTGTATTAACAGGTCGTAACAATCATAGAATGTGTCTGTTAATTTGGTGAAATAAAAACCTATAAGAAAACGTCATTCATTAAGGTTATGGCTGAAAGGGTCATGAGATAACGGGTTACCACAAATGATTTACTCTGAAGTTCTTAGTCTAAGCTCGCTCGATTCTAAAAAGACATAAAAGAACTCAATTTGATTAGGGCGCACCTGCCACTCTAGGGAAGAGTTCCGATATCTTGTTGAAAACATCCATACCGTGAAACATTGAATACACATTCAAAATTTATATTTTCAAAGCGTCATCATCAAATCGTATAATGATACACGTTAACTCTAACAATCAGTTTGTAAAGAGTTCATGAGTCATGTCCCTAAAAAACTATTAACTCTAACAATAAATCTTTTTTTTCTTCATATCAATAAGTTAGATTTTTTCATGTAACATTGGTTACCACCTGACTGAAGCCTATCTTGGACAAACTGATCCGCACCAATATGAAATTTTACGGGTGTTATCTACCCAGTTTTTTCCGCCGAAACGAACCCTGTCCTAGACAAACCGACCTACACCAGTTTGACATTTTATGGGTCTTATCTACAAATGTGCTACCACTTGACGACAACCTACTCTGGGAAAAAATGATACAGTGTTACTTAAAATTGAGTAAACAGATATTAAATGTGTGGGTCAAGAAGATGGTTCTTTAAATCAGATGACTGGATATCTTCTCACCATCATCCCTTCATCTTTTGCTTTCTTGGACCCAAATGTGCCCTGTGGGATTTGTCCAAGGCCTGCACATGGCTGGTATGCAGACCATTTAGTATATTGAACGATATTAACAGAAATAGGCATTGTGGTCAAAAGATTAGTATTGTATCATTCTAAAATATGCATTCTGATTTCTGACTCTAAATGTCAAAGATAAAAGTTTAACCTGTTATCCAAAACTATGGATATTCAAGCGGATCGCTCGGTGACCAAGCCTTTATTTCGCTACCGCTGACTGGTTTTTTCACAGGTGGGCTTTTCTTTAGCGACTTGCTATAAACATCTGCTCTGTGGTTATAAAAGAAAGAAAGGATGGTATGCAAATGACAGTAATTTTCCATGGGGTCCTGAGCAATCAAGTGCAGTTGGGATAACATTTAAGCTACAGATGCTTCAACTTAGGGAGTTTTAGGAAGACTTGGGAGGCTGTACATGGAATACTCTTGATGCCACAAATAGCATAACAGATGGAATCTCCCCTCCTGTGGCTTCTTCATATCAGAAGGCTTTTAGATATGTTGACTGCACGTCCTGATTTTAAAGAACAGATTGTAAGAAGTGATGTGCCCGATACATAACGACTTCAAAGCTTTATGGCGCATTAATGTGACTTACTTTACTTTGTTCAGTTTTTTTAAAGATATTATATGGAGTTTGTAGTCTGGGTAATTTACTTATAGAATGGGTCAATTTGGATTATCTTTTATCTTAAGTGTTCAAATCAGGATAACCGAAATAGCTTAGGAAACGGGTATCTTGAAAATGCATATTACCATATGTGTGAATTTTTTACTCTTAAATTTTGAAGCAAAATCATTAAAGGCAGATGATCTTCCCCTAGCACGTTTAGATTCAAGTTCTTATGTAAAATTCATCCAAGGCCATAGCTTTTTTTGGCCACCAACATCTTAAACCGTGAAGATCACATTTTAATTACCAGAGGTTTTCTACATTGAAACCTGCAACAAAATGAAATAGTCACAATTCTTGACCATTCTGTGGGGTTTCCAGGTTGTTGTATACCTGTTCAGAAAACAACAGGCAGAGCTTTGAAAATGAATAAGTACAAAGCACTTAAGTAAAAAGTCCGGTAAAAAAGCACGTTCTATTCTTTTCAAACTTGCGCTTAGGTTGCACCAGAGATATTGGTGTCACTATAATAAAGGGATATAGAAATAACACCAGTGAAGTCTAAATGTAAACAACATATGATAGTAAAACTCACCTGTGGATGTATGAAATGTTACATATCACTCGACCTGTATGAAGTACAAATCTCAAATTCCTTAACCTTCATAGATCGAGATTGAGGAGCCTTGGCCTTGAATTCATTGTATTCACAATACATTTAAGAGAGTGCGAGATTACCTTGTTGAAGTTTCTCTGTCGTGATTGCTACATCTAGGCTATTTCCAACCGCCATTTACTGAAGATGTATATTGGAAAGTTAATAAATCCAAAAACAAATAAACGAATTCAATAGGTGTAATGCCAATGGAATATTATTTTTTGAAGCTAATGAAAATATAAATAAGATAAGGTACGAACATGTAGACTTGTTTAAATCAATGCTCAATACAATTCCATAACCATATCCATAGTTATTACTACGTACTTATTAGGTAAACATGTATCTTTAAAATAAAAAAGATCACTTGGGAGACACAAACCTGCAAACAGATGCAAAGAGACATGAATAATTAGGGCATAGAGAGGATAGAACGCTTTACCAAGGAGACACTACAAACTCACCAAACCTGCACACACCATTAACAAAGACAAAAAGAGAAAAGGATAACAGATATCAAATCAATGCTTTACTATTACAGTAAAACTAAACTTATAATAACAACAAACAAAAGAAACCAAAACAAAATAAAAATTGGGTTGGTTAGGGTTTGGAAAAAAAAAGCGTACTATTTTTCTTTATGTGAAAAAAATTAAACTGCCAAACATAACCAAGAAAACACAGAAAACTAACCTGCAAATACAACAAACCAACATAATCATTGGGGTTTGAGAAGAAACAGGATTCTATAGTTTTTTTCCGTATGTTTTCTAAACAATGCATGGTTTTTAATGAATATGAATACACATATAATTAGGGAGTATATATTGATGTAATTTTAAAAAAATTAAAAGATATCAACATAATTCTATCTTGATATATTTGAAATGATTGAATTAAGATTTCAGTAAATAGATTATCTGTGTTGAATATGATCATCAAGCACCAAACTAAACAATGTAATGACTTTCTTCCAAGCTGAATCTTTTGGTTTGGCCAATTTTTAAAGAAATAATACGACCCATGTCAACCGTGGTATATGTTAATGGGTTGTCTGTGTATGCTTAAACAATGTAGTGATTTGATTTCATCCTTTTCAAGTAGAGGCTACAATGGAGCAACATATTTATGGTCACGTGGAGTCTCTCTTTGTACTGCTTGCAGGTACACATATATAAGATTATGATTTCAGGAGCTAAAATTCAACATTGGTTTCTAAATGTAGTCAATCTACAAATTAATATGTACCTCACATTTAAGAATTTGATGTTCATAGCTGCTGGGTTGCTGGAGTTCCATAGTTGACATATACAGAAGTTGAGTTCCATATCCGGGCTGGGAAGTTGGTGGGACCCTATAAGACAACTTAGGTGGATAAATCGGGTTGAACCAGGTTGCTGAGCATAACCAGATTGAGGCACAAATGTTGGAAGGGCTTGATTAGAATTATCGGTTTGACCCCCTTATACAACACTTTGACAAATTTGACCACACTGGTTTGGCTAGCAGCATTGTGTCCGGATGTAGGATTACAGTAACTTTGTTGATCATATCCTGCTTGTGGCGCAGATACATACCCTACATAACCATCCTGACCATACCCTTGATTTCCATACCCTTGAGTTCCATAACCTTGAATTCGTTGATTATAACTAATGTAGTCTACTGCAAAATCCTACATGTCTGCTGTGTTTGTTTGCTGCAGGTATCAGACATAAAAGCTTATTATTCAGTGACATTCTGAGTAAACATCAAAAGACAAGAATTGAATCAACAATGATCTTACCTTATCCTTATTTGGGACAAGATCTTGTAGTTTCCTCATTCTTTCACTTATTCAGGCATAAAAAATCAAGAGAAGCTGCTGTTGTAAGTTCATATGCTGTATATTATTTCTCATAATAGTGCTAATACACGGTGTAGGCATTCTAGCAGTCATCATATATTTCGGGAACACATCTTTGTGAAGGTTACTTCCTGTATTCTACCAGGGTCACAAGAATACAACGTTGCTAGATGTGGCTCTAACGGGCCAGACCAGGGATGCTACTGGTTTGATGAACTCGTTACCGGCTCAGAAATAAATGGGAAGTCGGGAAGTGTTCCGTTGGTTCTAAGGGTTAAAGTACCGGTTAGGATTAAGCTTGGGAACTTGAAGTTGCCAAAATGGAACCCGGTCGTGAGGTGCAGGCTTAATGTCAATAGTTTACAACGAGCTTTGGATTTAAAGGCTGTGAGGCGCTAAATGTTGTACACATGTGCTTTTATTTATTGCATCAGATCCAAGATAAACTTGGGACCTTATTTTGTTCTCTCTCAGTTTCGTTTGTGGCTTCCCAGAACCTTATGAGGGCATGCAAATTTCCAGAACATTGCTGCTAAAGATGACAGATTCCCAGGCTAGGAAAAAGCGACAGAATCTGCAGGAACGTCTAGCTGCAGGTCTTCACCTTGTAGACCAGCTTGGTGTATGTTCAAACCCGTCTTTCGGGCTCGCTCCTAAAGATGATACTGTAATATTATGGGTAGCTTCGGATCCGAAAGATTGGAAACTTGTGTCTAGATACCGTCCACTTTTATCCCAAGTAATGAGCTTGCGCGAATAGTATGTATGACCATTTTCGTTTGTTAAACTTTTTTATTTGGGGGACGTCCTTATGAAAATGAAGCATCTGTGACCATTACTGCTTTAGCAAAGATAGTGAAAACCTGTTTTAGTGCCTCTTTATTGCTGCTATTGTATGCTTTGCAGAAGAACCGCCACCTCGCCTCGATTAGGAGTCCAGCTGGAGATGGTGCATCCATCATCCTGAAATCAGTTCTTGAAAGAGCTACTTGGCTGTTAAGTGGAGCTAACTCCAGTTTGCATAATCCGACACTTTGGCAAGCTTCTTTTGATGCGTTTTTAGGCTTCTGACCAAGTATTGCGTAAGTAAGTATGATAGTTTGGTGCAAGTTATGTATGCACATATTCCCCCGAGCACAAAGATTGTCTTTTTGGAACCTACAAAGGTGATTAGTTGAGAAATGCCTGTGAAACTTCTGTGTTCCAGTCTTCCTCATACAGATGATAACCAGAGGAAGATGCTACTCGACTTTTCACAAAGATAAATACGTGTTTCTGGTACAATGGTCATAAAAACATACCCATGTTCTGGCACCTATCCATATATTAAATTCTCCGAAGTTCTGTATATTTAAAAAAAAAATATATATGTTATTGATCTGATCCTCGTATGGAACCGCTAGAGAGTGAATACTGACACACTATCGAGAATGAGACTACCTTATCGAAAACAGAACTACTTCGGACAACAACTATGGTCTTTGGATCTTCACATAACCTCTTTAAAGGTTCTTTTACCTCCGGGTGGAATTTGGTCTCATTTCCTTGAACTGGTCAACCCTTCTACAATGTCTAGAGGTTCTGTCAAAGTTGCATAAAATCCTTTTCATAATAACTGTACATTATGACCAAAATCGACAGGCATACCTCCTGGAATATAGATAAGTTTATGAACTTTAAATAATAAAAAGGATCACATCATCTGCAATGCTGTAACATCAACCTGAATAAAAAATCTTCATATCATGAACTTATATCCCTGCTATTATGCAATACTTATTTATAGGTGTCTGGTGTTATCATGAACTTGTATCTGTGCTATTGTGCAATACTTGACCCATTTATAGGTGTCTGGTTTTATATTGATACAAGTATTGTTGTGTTTGATGTTATTTTGCTAATATGGCATTAATGATATTAGGCCGTTTTATATGAAAATTTGCACAACTAGTTATTGAAAGAAATAATTCCAATTAATATGTAGAGTGTAGCCGAAGATTATATCGTAAGGTACGGGTGAAAGGGTATAACTATGCTCAAATAAGAGTAAGAAAGTCAATGAACAAACCTTGTTGCCATCGGAAAGTACAACAGTTCACAATTTTCTTAAAATCTTGTCGGTTCCCTTGTGAATGGTTGTGAAGATCTCTTTTGAAACGTGAACATTTTCTCCACTCTCACTTTTCGCTAGAAATGTACCCGCCTGCATTTAAAGATAATCAGTTATACACACTCCACATATCTAGGCTAAATGTAAATATAAAGAAATGAACCTTGAATACAGCTTTATGGTATGCCTTTTTAATATCTGTACCATGAATACAGTTGTATTCCCATAAGCTCCTACAATAGTGGAAGAAAACTGCATTCAGAATAAAATCTCTACATTTATTGCGTTACAGACTACAAAAAACACTTGCTTACCATAAAAGAAAATGACCACAAATGGAAAAATAAAGCATTGTGTAGGGTTATAATTTTGTTTTTTTATTTCATTTTTAAGTATACCTACAACCTCAGCAGCCTTGGCTCGTATGTTAGCATGGGAGTTGCTAAAATATTTTTCATGTGCCATCTGATTGAGCGGTATTCTGTATTGACAAATAAAAACGTAAAATTAAAAAAACACATAAGATAGGGAAGAGTAGAGGATACAGGGACAGAAGATTTGTATTTTTGGGTGAAAAACATGAAATTATCTGCTGGTAATTTGTTACCCCATGTTGTCTGACTAAATCTCAAATTCTGATAGGAAACTATATCAGCTCCAAGGAGGCTCTCCCAAGTCCGTTTCGGTAATACCATATACTCATAAAAAAGTAGTCGATGTGCCCCTTCTGCCTAGAACCCGTTTAGCCAAACCAAATGGTGGTGGTGAATGCCAACAATGTTGCTCACTTCTGCTCGAAACTCTTTTTTACCTTGACCGATCCCTTCTAATTACATAACCGCGAGCTGTGTCCCATATTTCAACACACCTTCATAAACTGGCCCATAGCCTCCATGACCAAGTATCTTACTGAAGTTATCGGTGCCTTTCTGAAGATCCGTGTAACTAAAACGAATTGATAAATACAGCATAGCAAATATACAAAATTTATATTCCTATGAAAAAACACATCTGAAACGGTTGCCCATAAAATATTCTTTAGGTTATCCAAGTAGATATCCTCTAAAAATTAGAGGCCTTCTCATATTTTTATCCATGTAGATATCTTTTACCAATTCTAGGACAAAACACATCTGAAACGGTGGTGTGTTAACCAGGTTTTCAGCATAAAAAACTCAAGGCTTAACAAAAAAAAAAGAACATTAAAAGAGCAATAAAGTTGAAGAACAATTAGGGTTATGAAAAAAAGAATTTTACTTAAAAAAACACAAAGAATACGATCATTATGGTTATTAGGGTTTTAGAAGAATGAGGATACGTGTGTTTTTTATTTTATTGATAAAAAAGATATGTAGTTTCTATTAAACAGGTGATAGATTTGAATGAATAGAGGATATATTTTAAAATATTATTGTTATTATCTTAAATTATTCTAAAACATTTATATCTAAATAATTATCTTAGAATTTTAAGAAGATATTAATTGAGTTTTTAATAAGGAAACACAAACAATTAGTTAGCCTAGTTGGTAAAACTGGTGGCGCCTGAATGCATAGACCAGGGTTCAAACCTTGTCATTAACATTATTTTAAATAAATTTCGAAATTAAACAAATTTTTACAAAACGTGATTTATAAAACTGCGTTTTCGAAACTTCGTTTCCAAAACGCGGTTTTCAAAAAACTACGATTTCAAACAAAAATTTGGTAGAATTTGGAGATTTTCTAGGAAATTCTGAAAGCTAAAAGATGTGACTGGGATATGACTGGGATTAAAACTGTGGTTTCAAATCATAATTATACCTATATATAATATATATATATATATATATATATATATATATATATATATATATATATATATATATATATATATAAATAAATAAAGTGCACCGGAGCGTACCGAGGACCGAAATAATCCAAAATCACGGACCGAAGACCAGACCGAATTTGTTCAGTTCGGTCTGACGGTCCAAATACTCACCCGTGCATAGGATATTAACAACAATATATATATATATATATATATATATATATATATATATATATATATATATATATATATACATATATCAGAATCAGAAACCCTTATATAGGAAGGATGGTAAAACATTACCTTAAATGCAAAATTATATAAAAACGCCACGTGTAATTCACTGAATTATTTCCATATAAGTACTTCATGTTCTCCCGCCTAACCCAGTCGTGCTCACAAAAATAAAAATTTTGCCAAAAAAATTGCCCCCTTCCTAAAAAAAACCCCAAATCGTTTCACTAAAAATCATTCACTCCCTCAAATTAAAATCACCGATTGGCCCCTTTTCCTATGATCAGATCCCCCAAATCGTTTCATTGAAAATCATTATAACCCTAACAAATGATATCATCAGATTCAAAACTTCTTATTGAATGATTACTATCAATATTCAAAATCAAAAACCCTAAAATACCTTGATTGTTTAATCAAAAAACGAAATAAAAAAGCAAATAAAAAAGTATTCCTAATAAAAGTCCTCAAAAAACAGACATGCGATACGTTTTGCCACCATTTTTGGAGCAACACATTGTTTCATCATCCAAGATTCAGCAGATGGCTATAAAAAACGATTTTTTGAGCAGGAGCTTGGGAAAGAGGTTTTATTTATGTATAAAAATCCCCTCCCACAATATGCTTAAGGTAACTGCCAAAAAATTGATTTATTCATCTTCATATTTTCAGTTTATCTGAATAATATTATGGATTTAGTCATAACTTCGAGGCTTATTTGTGTTTTTAATGAATATAGTAACTCAGATTATGTTTATTTCTGTTCGTTATTATATCTGTATGAAGTGGTTGATGAAATGACTAAATGAAGAGATAGGAAGTTCTTGTGTAGGATAAGTTAATATTATACAGGCTTTTTGACACTACAGAAATTTAGTGTAATTTGTTTTTTGTTGTTAACGGTGAGTTTCACTTGGTAATGATCGAGATATAAACGAAATCTTTGGATCATATATGACTAATGTAGTCTAGAAAAGGTAAATAATCTCTACATTCCTGCTTGCACGCTTACTTTTTAGTTGAAGCAAAAGGGTGTTTGGGAACTCACGAGTTAGATATGACATGTTACCTCAAGTGTGTCTAATCTAGGAACTTATCTAATTTCTGCCTTTGGATTTTTTGGTATAGGTAAGGAATATAATGATCGGGCCCATAATCTACATTACTTCATGCTATCATCATGAACATTAACCATGAAAAGTGCCTCAAAAAGCCCTTCTTCTGCGTTCTAGAACCAGTCTCATCTCAGCAGGTAAATGTATTGAATTTGCATTTTCTCCCTATTGATAACTTATGATTGATATTACTTTGTAGTTATACATGCATACATGTATCTCATCACGTGCTTGTGGATCTTGTGGTCGACCATTAAGTTAAGATTTCAATTTAAGTAAAAGCAAATAGGGAGCTTGAATGCTAGAAAAACCAAGCAATATTTGCTTCTCTTAAGTAGGGGTCTAGAAACACATCATCAACCGTAGTAGTCAATGTATAGAAGACCCTAAATCAAGGTTCTGGGATTCAGTTAAAGTTTTTGTTTGACATGACCCGTTTCAATGGCTGCAGAAAATACCCATTTTGAGTTGCCTGACCAACTGATAAAGATGTAATGCCACCAATGGTTTCTATATCACGTAAAATATCAAATAAAATTATGTGATTCTATTATGAAATAAGTTGTATAAACTTTCACATGATTTTCCCAATGCTTAGAAGAACGTAACCAAGCAATCTTAGGCACCATCTGAAGTAGTTATCTTTTTACTTGAATTACTTGAAAGTGGCATTATGTGCATTCACTTATGTATATGCATGAATCAGAAGTTATGGCTATATAATAAAAGGAACAAAAAAGATGATTGAAATAAGCTAAACCACAATAGCAGTGCAGGTGTGTCTACCTGGAAGAAGGTTCTGTCACAACATCACCATTTCATGAGTAGACTTAATCCAAACTTCCTAATACAAACTGATTTTTATACAACTCCGAACTTGGAGGTCTTAACTATCAGGTATGATAAATTACAACTCTTCATTGATTGATTTGTGAGATACATAGACTTGAGCCTCTAATGTAATATGAATGTACAAGGATCAAGTTTGTGTGACTTATATTATTTTCTTTGAATTACTTGAAAGTAGCATTATGTGCATTCACTTGTGTATGCAATGATGAACTTTTTGATAATTACAGGAACCGAATGACCCTACTTCACTAATCTGCAAGAAAAGGTTTTTAAACACTAATTTTGTGATGAAACTGTTAGAGCTGGAACTGAAGGTACAATCCTTAGTTATCTCAAGTTCATTATTTAATTTGTAGTTTTAGTTATGTAATTAACCATTTCAATATGCGGTATTTAATTTTGGGATTGATATTCTTTTGCAAGTAATTGGTGTTGCACAACCCACATGATTCTCAGTACATGATCGACGGAGGTGTAGGTATAACTTCAGCGAACTTTTTTTTTGTGGAACTCTTTACGCTTTCAACACAAAAAACAAAAGATTAAAAAGTCATAATCTGCATAAAAAAGGGTCTAAAAAATTCTATTTCGCAAATAAAAAGTTGACCCTTTTTGCACAACTTTTTTACTGCAAAAATACCAAAATCATGTTCATGGTAAAACAAAGACACAAATCAATCTGCCAAATGATAAAAAAATTATATTTCCTAAATTTTTTGTTAAACAACCATGTGTGATAGCGTATAGTTATTTTGATGAATGTCGTATCTCATCACCAACTGGTCATTATGGATTGTCTCACTTGGTTACAGAATCAAAGGACTGGAGAAGCTGCTACAACAACCTGGATAACCTTGCAATTAAACTTGGTAAGGATTATTATGCAACAACTTGGTTTCATGCGACTCTTAAATTAACCTCGGAAGTGATGTTGTTAAGTATTATAAGTAATTGCTGATTTTGAGAGTGGTTTGATTTAAGAGTGTTTCTGTATGCTTTTTGTGAAGTTATCATAGGAATTTAAAAAACATAATTAGGAGCAGATAATGATATAACTAAAGTTGTTAAGAATATCTACATTTATCTCAGTAACATTCAAACTGTGACGTGATATTCTTTGTATTTCAGAGTGTTTATTGATTTGAAATATTGTCCTAAAACCATAAAAGGACCTTAGGATTTCATCATTTGAGTATGCAAGGGACAAAATCATATGTTTAAAAGGAATACTCCCTCATGCTAACTGGATTTATTTCAGTAAGTTTTGGCATATCAAAAATTGTCTGACTTTATATTCCTTGAATCAGAAGGTCGAAGCGTACCTAATATTTATACGCAGGTTTCCACGATCTTTCTTTTTATTATTTTTAATACGACTGTATGGGAGCAAATCAATACAATAACTTTATGCTAGCTTTCTTATTGTTAGCACTCAGCAAATGAATTATACTTTTAGTCATCATTCCTTGCTTTTTGTATGCCTCTGCTTTCTTTTAGTAACACGTTAGAGCGAGTTTTTACAATTGATTATTTTTATGACGAGTCATAATCTTATAAAGCGTAGAAGCTATATAAAGCGTGGAGATTCTTTCGTCGACCCTTTCGTGGGAGGTATGCGCTAGCTTTGCACTTTTAATGAAGAAACATAATTTGATTTTCAGTGGCTACTGATCCCTTATCTTTCTCAGGATCTCAGACCTGATATTGTATGTCTCACACCTAACGAATTATAATTAGTGCATGATCCATTAAAAGTAAGTTCTTCCCATGATTTATTTTTTATTGTTCTAAATTTATTTTGTAACGGTTGTCTAATGGTTTCCTTGTGATTTTTTATAACTCAGGTGCAACTTGTGGAACAGTCCATACACGTGATATATTTTCAAAAGGGTGCAATTCAGTTTCACATGATATGAATGCAGACCTCAAGGGTTTTATTACCATGGTTGTTGATTTGGTTGTAACAAACTTTAAAAGCAGAGCTCCTATGATAAGCAAATTTAAGGATACCATACAAGGTAATATATACAGAGTAACATTAGTTCATTTTATATACAGTATTCTTTGTAGGATAATTTAAATAACAGGTGGGTATAATTTGCACAAATCGGTGAACTAATAGCTAAGGCTATGGAATGAGTTTCAAAAGAGTGTGTCATCACTATTCAAGCAAGATTTCTTTTACGTTTCTCTAATTATCATGATCATAAATAGCAGATAGTTTGTTAAACTTTGTGAATTGTTATATATTTTTAATCTTGTGTGTATGCTCAAAATGACCAACTTTTTGATGATTACAGAAAATTGATGACATTACTCTTCTAATTTGTGACAAAAAGTTTCTAAACAATAATTCTATGATAAAAGTGTTAGAGCTAGAAATGAAGCTAGAGTCCTTAATTATCTCAAGTTCATTATTTAATTTGTAGTTTTAGTTATGTAATCATTTTTGATACGTAATATTTAATTTTGGGATTTGTATTCTTTTGAAGTAATTGGTGTTGCACAACCAGCATGGTTCTCAATACAAGATCCACGGAGGTGTAAGTATAAGAAAGGTGAGTATGGTAATCCGTTGAGGCAGCGATGGGTCAAGACGGTATTCTGCATCAACATGGCGGATCATACATTGGTGGGTCACAAGCGCATTATATGGTGTATTGAGTTTGAGATATCAAGAATAAGTTAATGATTAAATTTTTCATGAAAGAGTTTAAACCCTTTTTTTGATCAAATATCAAATTGTTGTATGATACAGTACAAGTTATCATATTCGTATATCTTTAAAAGTATAGTGAGTTTAACGTATTAAAAAATGTTGGATTTGATCTTTTAGATTGACCTTTAGATAGACACATTACATAATAAAAAGTAGTATCAGCGTCTGACAATATACTTACAGATTTAGAACTAAATTGGGTAATATATTCTTATTTTTCATTTTAAAATGATACAGTTAGAAACACTTTACAAAATATGTAATCACATTTTATTATTAGAATGATAAAGTAGTTTTTCTAAATGTACAAAAATCTATCAGTTGAGCAGGCATAGTGTCACTTGATTTATTTTCAAAAGGTTACAACATGTAGATTGAAAAAATGATACTAAGGATGCTAACTTTTTTTTTTGGATGCTAATTTTGGAACATGCTTATATCAAAGTTAATTTTGGATAAAAAAATTGGTACGTTACCCCCATGTGACTTGTGCGTGCTCTTACGTGTAACTCGTGTGAGATGTATCTATTACTTTATTGCTTGGAATTGCCTTCAAGTTTTTTCACTACATCCTTACAAATCTAAAACTAATATTTCTACAAGTGTTATGGTGTGGCTTGGTTTTATACGAAGGCCATGCAAAAGAAGTAACAATAAGGTAATTAAAGATCAATCACAAAATTGTGGCAAGAAGGTCTGAACATAGTGAGTCATGGAAGATGGGCCAACTTTGAGTCAACTACAGTTTTGCTCTTTTGAGGGTTTTTCATGATGTATGTTAGTCGAGTATGTGTTAATGTTCATAGATTTTAGACAAAATTACATGGATGGTCCTTGTGGTTTGTCTAAAATTACAACTTTCGTCCCCCAACTTTCTAAGTTGCATAGCTGGTCCCGAACTTCGAAAAGAATAACACACTTGGTCCTTTATCTTAACTGTTGTTAAGTGAACTCCATTAGCATTTGCACATTAGTCCTTTTTTTAACATTCATTGCATCGTCCATCCTTTTTTAAAAAAAAAAAATTTAACTTCAAATTTCTTTTTAAAAGGTTTAAAAAATTTAAATTCGATATTTTAAAAAACATAAAAAAATTTAAACTTTATAAAATTGATTTTTTTCCGGATATATTTTTTTAATATTCTCTAATTTTTTAAAACATTTTTGAAAAATAATTTAATTTCTTTGGGAAAAGTTATTGTTTCGAAAAAAATTTCCACTTCTTCTCGAAGGAAAAAAACTTTTTAATTTTATTGAAATTTTAGAATTTTCAAAGACGTTTATATTTTTTTGAAAAATAACTCTTACAATTTAGTTTGTTTTTATTTTTTTTAAAATTTTTTGGAAAACCATTTTTACTGTTTTCATTTTGTTTCGAAAAGAGTTAAACTTATTTTTTTAAAATAAAATGATTTGTTTTATATTTTCGTAAATTCGTTTTTTTGAAAGAAAAAAATTTCAAATTTTCTTTCGGAAAAAAGTAGACTTCTTTTTTCCGAAACAAATTAATTTTTCCGAGAAAATTATATTATTCTCTATAAATTTAAAAATAAAGAAAATTTATATTCAGAAAATAAAAAATATAATTTTTTTTCGTGTATAATTTTTTATTATCTTTTTCAAAAAATAATTTAATTTTTTGGAAAAAAGAATTTGAAAGAAATATTAAAATTTTTTTTTGAAAAAAACTTATTTTCTAAGATATAAAACGAATTATTTTATTTTCGAAAAAAGAAGTTTAAACAGTTTTTTTCTTTCCGGAAAAATAGACTTTTTTCGAAACAAACTAATTTTTTCCGAAAAAATAATTATCTGTTTAAAAAGTTTCAAAAAATTCGAAAATATAAAAAAAATTATATAAAAAAAAATAATTTTTTTAAGTTTTTTTTATATTTTTAAAATATCGAACTTAAATTCCCTAACTCTTTTAAAAAGAAATTTTATACTTAAAAAAAAAATTTCAAAAAGGATGGACGATGCAATGAATGTTAACGAAAGGACTAATGTGCAAATGTTAATAGAATTCACTTAATAACAGTTAAGATAAGGGACCAAGAGTGTTAATATTTTCGAAGTTAGGACCAGCCATGCAACTTTAAAAGTCGAGGGACGAAAGTTGCAATTTTAGACAAACCACAGGACCATCTATGTAATTTTGTCTAGATTTTAGTTACTTTATGGCATTATTACTTATGAACTTCGATTATCTATTTTCTAACGCTAATTTATTTACCTTTTAACTTCATTTGTTATCTAAAAACAAATTTTTAAAACTAGCCCGTCCATCGGACGGGCCTTAAGGCTAGTATATATATATATATATATATATATATATATATATATATATATATATATATATATATATATATATATATATATATATATATATATATATATATATATATATATATATATATATATATATATATATATATATATATATATATATATATATATATATATATATATATATATATATATATATATATATATATATATATATATATATATATATATATATATATATATATATATATATATATATATATATATATATATATATATATATATATATATATATATATATATATATATATATATATATATATATATATATATATATATATACATATACATATATATATATATATACATATATATATATATATATATATATATATATATATATATATATATATATATATATATATATATATATATATATATATATATATATATATATATATATATATATATATATATATATATATATATATTTATTTTTATATATATATATATATATATATATATATATATATATATATATATATATATATATATATATATATATATATATATATATATATATATATATATATATATATATATATATATATATATATATATATATATATATATATATATATATATATATATATATATATATATATATATACTAGTGGCAAAACTCGTCCGATGGACGGGTATGACGTCTAATTGTCGTTTAACTTTTTTATATTTTGTAAAGATTTGCTTTGTGAATACCGTTTACGAAAACTAAACTAAAGTTATATCATTTAGTTTAAAATTTTAGGTATTGAATGCACTTTAAAAACTATCAAATGTATTATCATTTACATTTTTCTCTTGCGTTTTTTTGTTTAAAAAATAATAATAATTAGATATTGTCCCCAAAGGTGTAGGTTTGAACATTGTTTTAAAGCCTATCCGAACCGAATAAAATTTAACTGAACTGAAAATTGGCCATGAACTGAAATCCAAATCGAAATAAACCGAGTTAAATTGAAACCAAACCAAAACTTTAACTTTTTTATATTTTGTAAATATTTTGTTTGTGAATACCATTTATAAAAACTTAACTAAAGGTATATCATTTCGTTTAAATATTTGTTTATTCAGTAAACTTTAATTTTATATTTTGTTTAAAAATAATATAAGTTAGATCTCGTCCACAAAGACCGAATACACTTGAACTGAAATTTGAATTTAAGAGAAACTCGAATTGAAAACCAAACAAAAATAAGTCGAGCTTAATCGAAACCGAATTGAAAAACTAAATTTATTTAGGAGAATATTTTAATTTTCAAATTTATCAAAGTTTTGTTTATATTTATCTATCCTAAGTGGCCGTATCTATTGTTCCAATGATATTACATCTTTTGAAGGAAATTCACGTGTGATGAATGAGCATAACTTGTAATTATCATTTAAATTTTTTATTAAAGTTAAGTATTAGTAAAGTAGATTCACTTTTAATTTCAAACTTACATTAAAAAATTTGTAACATTTGCTAAATATAAATTAAATGTGAAAAGATTAGTTAATAAGAGGATCACTAAAAGTCTGTTCTTATAAATTTCTACTAAAAATTTACTAAAAGCTATATATTTCTAACTCTTAAAAGAAAAAAAAATATGTAATATAGAGAATCATTATACGTATATTTCTTACTCAATATTTAGAAAGTAAATGAGTAAAACTTTTAATATTTTTTTATAGCCAGAAAATCTGACTTTCTTTTGTCTATTTTTATATTCAACGTGTTTTAGTAAGAAAAATTTATAAATAATTAAATAATCGTTTATTTTATTAATATGCAAAACCTTTAATAAGTAAATGATTTTATTGTAGTGTTATTAAATATTTGTTTATATTTTTATTAGAAGTGGCAAATCTTGCCTATTTTGATAAATATGGGCACTTTTTGCTAATTTTCAAAAAAGGATGGGGCGCCTTTTGCCCATTCTTTATTATTAATGGGCTAAACGGGCGCATATGTAAGAAACTTATGGGCTTAATGGGCGCACATGTAAAACACTAATTAGGCTACTCGGCAGATATTTTATATTTAGTTTTTATCCCGGCTATTAAACAAGCATTTTTATATTTTAATTATACGTTTTATATGCCTTTTTCTCATTTTAGCTTGCGCTCGTTTAGCCCGCTCGTTTAGCCCGCCCGTTTCGCCCGCCCGTTTAGCCTGCCGCCCGTTCGTTTTGCCACCTCTAATTTATATGTAGAATGTATCCAAGAGGAAATCCACGAAGGAATTTTGAAAAATCAAGTGTGGGGCATGTGATGCAAAAGCGTATGGTTTTAGCAATCATCGATCCCTAACTACTGTTTCATTAAAGCGCAAGTAAAACATAAACTTTTTCTATCTTTTAAAAAATATAGTAATGACATGTTTTTTTATGTATTGACTACAATATAATCGGTTCATGATAGCAAAAACAACATAGGAAAAAAAGAAACATATGTAGAAAAAAGTTAAATGCATATCAGGAAAAATAAAAATGCGTACACGTTTGCAAAAGATTCAAACGCGATGGTATCTAAATATCCAAATGTGAATTTTCCGTTGAAAAACATGAATCCTATAACATTTTCATCATGTTAGCAACGTATTTGATCCACTACTCCTTTGGCTTTTACCCTTCCTTTGGTTCCCTTTCCCGCTTCTCGGTAACTTCTTGTCTCCTTCGCAGCTCATGTCCGCTCCTCTGCCTCCCTTTACTTCTCTATAGCTTATAGTCGCGCTATTTCGCAGATTCAATGTAAAGATTGGAGATTAACATAGAAACACAAACCTTGTCACCAAGTCTCGAAAATCCAAATCCTGATTTAGATTCATCAGCAGTAAGTTCTTCTCATAACACTCTAAAATAGCTAATGATACCTTGACATAAACTGAGGCTATCCAATTGCGAAACATATGCAAGAATAGGCAAATAACTTTAAAGATTATCCTCAATCAACAAAAAGGAATTAAACTTTTTTAATACTAATATTTTATTATAAATCATTCTCTGGTATTTTGATTTTCAGAACAAATCATCGACTCGTTCAGTGAGGATGAACCCAAATTCCATGGGAGGAGGTACTAACGGCAGACTCAGAATTTCTTTTACCTAAGCTTTGAAGCGATCACCCTATATTGAGAAAAATCAAATTGAGCTTAGCTCGGAGTTTTGTTTATTTTTTAAGTTACACCACATGTAAACCTTGCCCTATTATTAATCTGTTAAGCATCAACATGATAATGAATTGTTATATTTTCAGGCAAACATTCACTCTTGAGAAATATAGAATAGAATTAGAAAATCTACAGAAAGTATGCCAACAAATATGCTATACAATTGTTTGTGTGCTTTAAATGCATAGGTGCGATTGGTTGTCCTCCTAAGCCGCGTCGAGGGGCTAAAAACCATAAACATGACTACGATGAGTTTCTCATTATGGTGACATTCTTAGTGATTAAGCTAACCCCATAAAGTATGTATCTGAATACCACTTCTTTAGCTCTTTATGAGATTAGTATCCTTTTGTAATATCTTAAAGCTATATTTCCTTACAAAGTTTACCTTTAGACCACTTTCAGCTTATAATAGGCAGAGGATGGTTCACAGAAATACGACAAAGTAGGTAAGAAGTATTACTTGGCCTGCATAGACTTCGAAGAATAAGCATCTCCGGTGTTTGAAATCCATCCTTTTGAAAGTTTCACACTATGTACCTAAATTAACATGGTTCACTTTAGTAATAACAAATGATCATTTTAAGCTTGGTTTATTGGTGAAAGTTAGGCACATTGGTCACCGCCATTTCTCGCTCCTTCACATCCTCTTATTGGTTTACTGGTCTCGACATCGTCTAGGAATGAAAATGATCCAGTGTAATCTGTAAACACAACCAAAGCAATTGATATAACTTAAAACCCACCCCGTCAATCGGATTCTACTTTCATATTATAAACATAAAAACAGAAAGACAATTAGTCTATTGCTAAATAAAAATAAGAAGCAATATTGACATAGTTATATACGCTGCCCAGGGGCGGATCCATCCTTTGGCAACCTGTGGCATGTGCCACATGTAGAATTTGACAGTGCAGAATGTATTTGGAAAAGCCCGAACTAAAGAATACGATATTATATGTAAAAATCTAATTCAGACTTGTTGGTACCTAATTACTCTAAAGTTCAATCGGCTACTGCTTTAAAAGACTAATTCAGACCAGTTGGTATTTTCATAAATTTGTAAGCATTTGGCTTCCAAATAGTAACTATTATGCTCATAAACATTTGACATACTTTTTAACTTTTCTACAAAATCTCATATTGTCGAATAAGGAAGCCATATTTCACAAATATCATGTCTAATTATGATATTGAATGAACTTCAACCAAGCTTTTTGGAAGTCGAGTATCTCAAGAACAATTATAAAATTATATTATTCATTATCAAGGTTCCTAAATACTTACAAAGATTAAACTCGTTTTCACTTTTTAGAACCCACACATCATTCCTGTTCATAACCACATTAAATTATTTGTTTCATTGTAAACAAAGGTGTTTTCACACAAGTAAGAATACGTACTGCACTGGAATAAAGAATGCAAAATGCAAAAGTGTTTAAAACGTTATTTTATATATCATGTTACCATCGTTTTTTGGTGTTCTCGAACTCTGGGTCCAAGCCTAAAATCATTTTGTTCTACATACGACTTATAATCCTTGATCCGGCACAGACGATGCCCTTTTCGGTGACATAGTTTATAACCTACGTATGCAGTAAACCAAAAGGTCGGAAACCATGGTTACCTAATTAAAAAAGCAAGCGATGTTGGGTATGGGGACGGAGAGACCCACTCAACAGTTCCTCGCCATTTTGGGGTATTGGAAATTGTATTAATCTCATCTCAAATAATATGTCATGGAATAATGTGATCATCGAGTCTACTTTAGCTAACAGACTTTTGTAAGAAAAGAGCGGGTCAAAAGACTTGCCTATAATGTGTCCCTATAAAACTTTAAACTGAGTCATAAATGGCTTCCTAAACCTGATGATAGCCTCTCAGTGTTCCCATTATCCTACATAAACAATTCACATCTGAATTGAAAAGCGAACAAAAAATGAACATAAGATCAGAAAAGGAAAAACACTAAAAGGAGTGTTTGGGATTTCTTATTAAGAGTGCATATATGCTTAAAACATTTCACAGTAAAATGTGAAACAAAGCAGCTTTATCTATATGTAAGAACTCCCAGGTTAGAGTAATTTTTGTGAAACGTACCTCTGCTATTTACGTGCACTGTCTTGAAGCTCTTGTAATGGTTTAGCAAGTTCGGATCTTAACTGGATTTGCTCGCTAGATTTATCTCCTGAAATAAAGAAACTTACAAGGGCTGCAATTTGATGATGATCCATCATTGAAGGTACCTGAAAAAGTAAGAATGTAGTCAGAATCTAATACTCTCCTCGAAAATTTCAGTCATTTGTAGAACATCAGAAAATGATGCCCCCTAAAACAATAAAAAGTACCATAATAGTGTAGAATTATATTTTTACACAGTATCCAAACTATATATTGTAGAAACGGGATAATCTGAGGCACGTTTGTGGAGAATATGCCACCAGTTTCCTTAGATACCATCCATCCGTTTGCATGATCCGAATTCGCGTCAATGGAACCATGTCAGCAAGTGAGATACGGGAGTAAGAGATGCTGACGTTGCGGAGCCTAGTACTTATCACATTGTGGCGAAGTCTCACAATTAGGTTGTTTGTTCGAGTGATGTGAAAGTGGTAGAGAATTTATCTGATATGGTTTTGAGCAGCTCTAGATCTCCAATTCTCACATCCTGAAAAAACAAATTGTGCTTCAAAAAGTGCAGCATACTAAGAAACTGTAGATCTATAATTTAGGTTTTCTACTTGGTCTGAAGAAGGGGTAGCTGATGATTTTCTTTTATATATTGAGCCACAACCCTGCGCAACATCATTATTATATGAACATCAACTACAATCCAAATAAGTAAAAGGCTCTCAAAAATCATAAGTAGTGGTCATTGTTTTACAGAAAAGTAATATGTATCTAATGTACATTAATGAGCGAGACAATGTATATGTGCACTTTTCACGTTTGAAGACTTGTTTGTTAATCATACCTGACACACTGGGGTGCTTCTTTAAGCTGTGAAACCAAGGCCGATCTATTCTTTTCAGGAGTTTCAAGTTAGTTAATCTTCTTACTGAAAGAAATTTCTTCGGAACAAATGTCTATAACAGATAAGGATTCAATAGCCCGACGAACTACATCAAGAATAGGGCACCAGATTCAAAAATTTACATGTCCAATCACACTCAAAATTGGCTGCAAGTGACATATTTTAATGACCTAACAAACTTTAATGATCTGACATATTGAATGTAAATTTACAATATAAATACTCAGAAGATTACCTTAATTCGTGCTAAAAAAGGTGAGGAACTATGTGGTAATTATCATGTTGATTAAAAATATTTAATTATCACTGAGTTATTTATATTGACCCGGTATAGTTTAAAAGTCCATGATACTCTTAAGAAAGATCCAACGTTGATGACATATTTTAACAAAATATATACCCGGGTTCCCATGACTGAAGCTTCACCAGCGTGGGATGTCCGGCTCCTTGCTAACATTAGTCTCAGACTCAGTCAAAGAATTTAAATGAGAGTTAAAATCCCATAACTGCAGGACCTAAATGACATAAATTAAACAGAATTACACTTGCTTAATATTGAGAACATTTCACAGAGGTAGACTATACCTGCACATGACCAATGTCTGATGTTTTTAGTTCTTTTTCGCACTTACGTCTGTCTCATAGGCAAATGAAGTGGCTCTCTGGTCTATATTGGTAATTCCTATGTTGATTTTATATAATTGGCTTTTCGGAAGAAAAAAGAGAGTGATGATTACAATTTAGTGAAAATAAAAGCGGCTAATAGCTAATGAACTCTTCACTTTCTATTCAAACTGAACATACCTTTTAGCTTGGTGCAATAATGCACCTTATCCCTTCGCTTTATCTTGCAATAAGAAGTAAAACATTAAGTTGTATACTCAGATCACTTTTGCGATCCTGGTTCAAGAGAGCCCAATTAGCACTTGTTATGATATATGGAAAAAGTTCCCCATAGACCCCAATTTTATCATAGACCAAATGGGATAATCCTGGCCCTCCATTTTTATATATTTGAGTGGTTGAGATTTTTTTTTTTATTTTAGCGCAACTATTAAAAACCGTTTAATACTTTCTATTTTTAATACTTTCCATCTGCACACACACATTCAATTTCCAACTGCACACACACACTCTCTCTACACTCACTCTCCCCAACCCGCAACCACCTCAACCACCACCGGAACCACCTCAACCACCATCCCAACCACCTCTGTTATAGATCCGATCTATTCGGAATCCTCTAATCGTCTCATTTGTACATATAATCGTAACCCTAACCCTAATTTTTACATCTATATGGATATACGAGATGAGTATGCTGCTGCTAACGCGGCGAAGCTTAAATCATCATCGAACCTGTCTGGAGAAGCTGGTAATGGTCCTTTTTTTTATTTTTATGCTTTTAATTTATGCTTATTATGCTTATCTGGTAGCTTATCTGGGTTTATGCTTATTACACTTATCTGGTAATTTATATTTGATTTATTAAAGGGAAATGATTATTTACACTTATTTGGTAACTTATTATGCTTATATTTGATTGTTTTATTTTGAATCTGACGAATCATGTATGTTTCATGGTGAAACATACATGATTCTACATGATTTAGTGTTCATTTGACCTAACTGATATGTTTTGATTGATTGAGAGTTGATTTCTTGGAATCACTAGAAACTTATTTTGAATCCGACGAATCATGTATGTTTCATGGTGAAACATACATGATTCTGCATGGTTTAGTGTTCATTTGACCTAACTGATATGTTTTGATTGATTGAGAGTTGATTTCTTGGCTTTTGATTCAGTTATACTTGTTAATATTTGGCCTTGCATTTGTTTAACTGTCATAGTGAATCATATATGTTTCATCATGAAACATATATGATTCATAATGAATCATATATGTTTTATGATGAAACATATATGATTCACTATGAATCATATATGTTTCATGATGAAACATATATGATTCATAGTGAATCATATATGTTTCATCATGAAACATATATGATTCATTATGAATCATAAAACATATATGATTCATTATGAATCATATGTAACACCCCCAGATTGGTCAAATGCAGCGGAATAATAGTTGGGGTGTTACTTGGGTGGATCGATAGCACATAGCATATAGAGCGATGATCATAAAGTCATTCAAATACATATTACATGAATTAATCGTACACATTGTATCTTGTTCAAAAGAAAACCACATTTATTGAAAAACAGAATTAAATATCCCAGCCCGATGGTCAACATGATGCTTTCCTATAATGCTGGAATCCAATGCATGAACCTGCTTACTTTCCTGAGAAAACATGAAAGTAAAATGTGGGGGTCAACACGAGGTTGGTGAATTCACAGGTTTAATTAAATAAAGTATTAATATGCAAAGCATCACGAAGGTAGCAGGACATCACAACCCAATACTACAGTAGTTCCTACTGCCCTGTAATAGAAGCTAGACATGATTTTCAGTACGCCCATTGGGTCTATCCTGATGTATGTTTCCCTTAATCCGACAATGACATAAACCTGCTGCTCGGCCTAAGCATCACGTGACAGCTGATCACGACAGGCCGGGTGTTGTCAACACCCGAATAGTACTATCCATACATTTCGCGCTACACTATTAACTATTACAGTCCACGGGAATGGGGTAACAGTAGGCAATAAATTGTTGTTGTCTGTGCATGCTTGCATAAAAATAAAAGTTGGCATGTTTTCTCCCCCAGTTATAAAACAGTAAAGATGGGGCCATGAACTCACTTTAGTGATAATGTGGTAATGAGGATGATGTCACAGTATAGTCACGTACTGGAGAAATTACCTAAGTAATTTGAATGTCTCAGTGAATGTAGAAATAATTATGCATGACAATGGTGCATATGAAAAATGCATGATCACAGTTTATAGTTTGATACGTTGGCTTAATTTATTCTCAATAAATTAAGGATGTGTTGATATATATTGTTTTCAAAGAAATAATATATATTAATGTACGAGTTTATGTTTAAGGAAAAAGGTATAGTAAATTAAATAAATCCACATGTTTTATTTAATTTAAATAAAGAAGATTAAACTTTATACCTTGTTATGGTTTTAAGGTTTCACAAAAGAGATGGTTAAACGATTTTGTTAATATCGTATAGTTGTAATTCAATATAAATAATCCGTTTATGATAACCCTTTTTAAATGATTAAGTTACACTTTTAAATAATGTATAGTTTAGAAATCGTATAAGTTTCATCCGTTAAAGTTATTACATCGTTAGTCCTTGTTGGTTATCCCGTTTAATATAAACGCCCCTAGGGCTTGATAAACTTTCGGGAAATGGCAAAATACCCCCTCCAATCCCACGGCATAAAATAAATGGGATTAGGGTTTGATTAAAGTTTCAAAAATGACACAAATGGTCCTTGTAGTTCATTAATACACACGGTTTGAATCTTGGTATCCTTTGAGTTTCAAAAACATCATAAATGACCCTTGTATTTTTATATAAGTCACGAAAATAATTAATATTTCTCTTGTTTCTCAAAACTGGCCATAACTTTCGGGACTTGACACAAATGGCCCAAAAAGTTACCCTTTTAAAATCAAACGGGCCAAGTGGCCCATTAAGGTCACGGTTAGCGTGTGTTTAGGCTTATTGGGCTTAAATGGCCCAACAAGGGTTACGGTACATTTTGTTTAGGTTTTACCAAAGTTAATAAATTTTACTAAGTAGTAAAAATTAGTAAATAATGTTTCTATTTTAATGTTACACTTTTGGGTCCAATCTATCATCGAATATACAAAAATGGCACGAAAAGTAATCCTTTTAAATCAAACGGGCCAAAGTGGCCCATTAAGGTCTCGGTCTATATTATTTAAGTTTTACCAAGTTAAATAAATTCTTACCGTGTAGTAACATAGTAAATAAGGTTGAAATTTTAATATTTCCACTTTGGGTCCAAGTCTTTCACCAATTTACAAAACCGGCACAAAAGGTAACTTACTTATTTTCTTAATGGGCTACACGACCCACTTAATATCCGGTTAAGGTAAATGAGGTTGGGCTTGGTAAAAACCTTATGGTAACTTAGTAATTATCAAATTTCCACTAATGGGCTTAATATGGGCTTATATATCCGGCTTATATTTCTTATTACCACTAGGCTTATATTTTTATTCCCCTAGCTTATATAGTTTCGGCTTATATTAATTTACACATGGGCTTATATAACTTTTGGCTTATAAATATATTACTTCTAATCTTAGTGTTTTTGGAAGCTTATGGGCTTATTTTAGTGCTTTAAGTATTCAGCTTATTAGTGAGCTTATATTTCCAAGTTAGCTTATATTTTCCCTAAGGTAATATTCGGCTAAAATGATTTAAAGATTAGTTTGACTAGGGTGACATTTATAAGTTCATAACTAGCTTAATACATTCATTAGTACGCGGCTTATATTACTTTTTAAGGCAAGGGTAAATACTAACGCACCTATAGATTCATATATGCTTGTTTTTAAGGATTTAAGACGTAAGGTTTCCCAATTTCATTTATGTACCGTGTGTTTATAAGTTACCTAGAGTGTGAGCATGAGCTTTTTACGTGTGCATGCACACTATCCTTATTATGTTTATCATGAAAATGCATGAAACGTGAAAGTGAATAAGGAAAATAGGTGAGGAGTTCATGCTTACTTGTTTTGGCAAAATGTAGACGAAAAGAGATGAGAATGGGGCGGCTTATATAACACACGAGTCCTAGGAGTCTTCAATGCTTGATTTGGGTAGTAAATGTGATAGCTTGAGTTTTGTTTAGTCTAGGTGTTTTGTGAGAGTTGATCCGTGTATTTTGTGGTGAGGGAGAGTAATGAGTGTCTAGGTGATATTTATTCAAAATGAAGCAAGTGAGGAGTGGTGTGAGAGTGATACACGGCAAGAGAGAAGAAGTAGTAAGGTTTTGCTAGCTTGATTGGTACCATGAAAGTACTAATCTTAAATGTCCCAAAGATGTACAAGGTTTGTAGTGCTTACCGTGGCATGTTGAGGTTTCCAAGGAAAGAGGAAGTGTGTAGGTAATCATGGTTCAAGGTTTGTACAAATTTGGTGTATGGTGTGGGATGGTTACACGGCTCAAGACAAAGGAGCAAGAGGGATGTATCTTAGCTTCCTTAAATATCCTCTAAGTACATTCCTTAAATGCTAGTTTGTACACTTTACCCATTGTTCTAGTATAGCATAAACCATACCGGCGGTTTTGGTTAAGGTTTGGGAGGGAAAAATCAATTTTGAGTATTAAGTGTTTAAATAAAAGTTAAGTTATAAAAGTTGTAAGATTTAAGTAAAATGTAATGTGAGTAAGCCCGGGTCTTAAGTGTTTTAATTATGTGTTAGTGCCTTTGGTGAAAGAATGGTCCCTAGGTAGTTATATTAGTACATTTATGTATAAAATATACTTATAGTATGATTTATTAAATGATCATATGTAAAAGTGATAGTTAGGGTTATCTGACATCATTGACTGTAAAAATATATATATATATTATTTAAATTTACCAATGTTTATATGTTTATAAATAGGTAATCAGTCATAACTGTGATCATGATGTTATTCTTGGAGAAAAATCAGTGATATGTATGCAAGTGATCATATGTTTTCAAAAGACTCAAAGTCTTTCATATTAGGTCATTGTATGATTACTGAAATATAATCATATAAATGTAGTCACACTTTTGTGATAAAAATGCATAGTCACAGTAAAATTGTGATATGATTGCTGAAATGTTAAGATGATGCATGCTTATGAAATGCATGGGATGGTTCAAATGATTCATGCAAAGAAAAGTGGTATAAAATATTTAGATATCATGAAGTGACGTACATAATGTTCACAAGTCAAAACCTGAAATTCTCAGATTTTACAGCATAAACCCGTTATTTTAGCTTTGTCCTCAAAGCTTAAGGTGACGTCACTGCTTAGGTAAAAAGGTGTGGATACTTGGCTTTGAATGAATCTTCGTGTTCCCAAGTAAACTCAGGTCCTTTCCTAGAGTTCCATCGTATTTTAACTAACGGGATTTGGCTTCTCTTCAACCTCTTGACTTCTCTCTCCACAACTTCCACTGGTTCTTCTACAAATTGAAGTTTGTCATCGAAATGGACTCCGTCCAATGGCATTGCTAAGGGTTCATCTGAGTAGCACTTCTTCAAGTTTGAGACATGAAATGTAGGGTGAACTCGGCTTAACTGCTGAGGCAGTTCTAAGTGGTAGGCAACCTCTCCAATTCTAGCAATCACTTTGAAGGGTCCTACGTATCGTGGATTTAGCTTTCCTCGTTTCCCAAACCGTACAACACCCTTCCAAGGTGACACCTTTAGCATAACACGGTCACCTACGACAAATTCCATAGGTTTACGTTTCCTATCAGCATAACTCTTCTGTCTATCCTGGGCAGCCTGAATTCGTTGTTTGATGAGGGTGATCTTCTCAGTGGTCTCTAGAATTAGCTCGGGTCCTGTTAGCTGAAATTCCCCCACTTCTGCCCAGCATACTGGTGAGCGACATTTGCGGCCATAGAGGGCCTCAAATGGTGCTGCCTTAATACTGGCATGGTAACTGTTGTTGTAGGAGAATTCTACCAATGGGATGTGCTCGACCCATCCTTTTCCAAAGTCGATCACACATGCCCTCAGCATGTCTTCTAGCGTTTGGATTGTTCGTTCACTCTGCCCGTCTGTCTGTGGATGATATGCGATACTCATATCCAGGTTTGTTCCCAATGCTCTTTGAAAAGCCTTCCAAAAGTTTGATGTAAACCTGCCATCTCTATCACAGATGATTGAGACTGGTATTCCATGTCTTGTCACGACTTCCTTCAAGTATATCTTGGCTAGTCTGCTCAGAGAATCATTTTCCCTAATGGGTAGGAAATGAGCGGATTTGGTGAGGCGGTCTACGATTACCCAGATTGTATCGTATCCGTGAGATGATGTAGGAAGTTTGGTGATAAAATCCATGGTGATATTATCCCATTTCCATTTTGGTATGTCGGGTTGAACAAGTAACCCTGATGGTCGTTGATGTTCGATTTTTACTTTAGCACAAGTCAGACATTTCTTCACATAGGTGGCAATGTCGGCTTTCATGTTCGGCCACCAGTATAACCTTTTCACATCTTGATACATCTTTTCGGATCCGGGGTGTATGGAGTATTTGGATTTATGGGATTCGTGCATGATTACGTTTCTTAAGTCTCCATAACAGGGTAGCCAACTCCTTCCATGTAGGCATAATGTTCCATCTGCTCTCGCTTCCAACTTTTCTTTGCTTAGGTCCGTCCTAAGCATTCCTCCTATGTCTTCTTTTCCGATGTTCTCGGGCTTTTGTGCTTGAAGTTGAGCCTCTAATATCTGTTTGGGTAGATCCAAACTAATGGTCATGACTAGGGCTCGAACTCTCATGGGAGGATCAGTTCCCTTTCGGCTTAGTGCATCGGCAACTACATTTGCTTTGCCTGGGTGGTATTTGATGTCACAGTCGTAGTCGCTGAGTAGTTCTATCCAACGACGTTGCCTCATATTTAATTCCTTCTGGTCTAGAATATGTTGCAAACTCTTGTGATCGGTGTGGACTGCGCATTTGGTACCGTACAGATAGTGCCTCTAGATTTTTAAGGCGAAAACCACGGATCCAAGCTCTAGATCATGGGTGGAGTAATTTTGCTCGTGCTTCTTCAGTTGCCTTGAAGCGTAAGCAATCACTTTCTGTCTCTGCATCAACACAGCTCCCAACCCTTTGTGTGATGCGTCACAGTAGACAACGAAGTCTTCGTTACCTTCTGGTAAAGATAGAATGGGTGCACTGCATAGCTTCTGCTTGATGGTCTGGAATGCAGCTTCTTCCTTTTCTCCCCATACAAACTTTATGCCTTTCTGAGTTAGTTTGGTCATTGGTTTAGCGATCTTGGAGAAGTCTTCGATAAAACGTCGGTAGTAACCGGCAAGTCCTAGGAATTGACGAATCTCCTTTGGAGATGTGGGAGATGTCCAATCTTTCACGGATTCGACTTTCGCCGGATCAACTTAGATTCCCTTGTTGTCAATTACATGACCAAGAAAGTGTACTTTTGGGATCCAAAAATCGCACTTTGAGAACTTTGCATACAACTTTTCTTCCTTGAGCAACTCTAGCACCTGAGCCAGATGTTCTCCGTGTTCTTGCTCATTCTTGGAATAGATGAGGATGTCGTCAATAAACACTATTACGAACTTATCCAGGTAGGGTCTGCATACTCGGTTCATAAGATCCATGAATATGGCTGGTGCATTGGTCAGTCCAAATGGCATGACTTGGAACTCATAATGACCATATCGTGTCCTGAAAGCTGTTTTTGGTATGTCTTCTTCTCTGACCCTCAATTGGTGATACCCAGATCGTAGGTCGATCTTGGAGTATATACTTGATCCTTGAAGTTGATCAAATAGGTCATCGATTCGTGGTAACGGGTAGCGGTTTTTCACAGTTAACTTATTCAGTTCTCTGTAATCGATACACATTCGGAATGAACCGTCTTTCTTTTTGACAAATAACACTGGGGCTCCCCAAGGTGAGGAACTGGGTCTTATGAAGCCTTTGTCTGACAGTTCTTTGAGTTGTTCCGCGAGTTCTTTCATCTCGGTGGGTGCTAAACGGTAAGGTGCTTTAGCTACAGGTGCAGCTCCTGGCACCAAGTCTATTTGGAATTCCACTTGACGAGTCGGAGGTAATCCTGGCAAGTCGTCTGGAAAGACTTCGGGATAATCACGGACGATGGGTACATCCTTGATCTGTTTCTCCTTAGGTTTCTCTTCCTGATCTGATTTAGATATATGTGCTAAAAAGATAGGGCATCCTTTTAGTAGATATTTCTGGGCTTGGGTGCACGAGATTACACTCAACCTAGTGTCTGTTTTATCCGTATTTCCGTCTCCTCGGATAATTAGGTCTGTGCTCCCCCATGGGATGCGGACTAGTTTCTTGTCACACACAATGGTTGCATGGTACTTGGCTAACCAGTCCATACCAATGATGACGTCGAAACTACTGAGTTGTATGGGTATTAATTGGATATCAAATGGGTGGTTCTGAAGGTTTAGAGTACAGCCTCTTATGATGGTGTTTGTTTCTATGATTTTTCCGTCTGCTAGTTCGACTCTGTAGCAATTATCTAGTGGGGTTGGTAAAATGCCTAGCAAGCTACCAAATTCAGTGGATACGAAACTCCTATCGGCTCCCGTATCGAATAAAATATTTGCATAGCGATTATTTAGAAGGAACGTACCAGTAACTACATTGGAGTCGGGGTTGGTCCTGTTCTCTCCTATGACATAAACCCTGGCGGGTGCTCCGCCTTGACTTTCATTCTTACGCTTTGGACAGTCAGGTCTGATGTGTCCAATTTCTCCACAACCAAAGCAATGAATTTCCTTGCGATCCATGTTTCCATTGCTAGTGAGCTGGCGGTTTCCTTGGTATCCACTTCCACGGGAATTCTGTCTGCTGCCGTTGTGGGGCTTGTTGTTGGTACTGAAATTGTTTCTGTTGGTCGGGACATGTGTATTGCTCTGCTCGGGTCTTCTACATCCATTAGCGGAGTAGTGATGGAAATTGCACTTGGGGCATCTAGGTTTGTTTCCCACGTACAGCGGTGGTCCTGAGGAAATAGCACTGCATATTTGACTTAAGCCTTGCCTCTTGGGCTGTTGAGTCTGAGGATGATGACGGTAGTTATCATCGACCTTCCTCTTGTGCTCTGCCTGCCTAGTCATATGATCACGACCACGTTTGTCCACTAGTTCTGTGGCAAACTCGATAGCACTCTCGATGGTAGTAGGTCGAGATGCAAGCACACTGTCATGAACAGAGTCAGGAAGTCCACTGACGTACTTCTCTATCTTATCCGCTGTTTTCGGGTACATGCGGGTACACATCAAGGTTAGCTCTTGGAATTTCTGGTTGTAGCTTGTGATATTGAAGTTGATACACTTGAGATTCCACAATTCAATCTCCAGCTTTTTGATCTCGCTACGAGGACAGTATTTCATGGTGAGTTTTTCCTTCAATGCAGTCCATGTCATTCCATAGGCTCCATCGTGTCCGAGGGTAGCAACTTGTGAGTTCCACCATGTGAGTGCATGTTCCAAAAGAGTACAAGTGGCGAACTTCACTTTGTTCTCTTCGGTGCAGTCACTAATACGAAATACCGTCTCGGTCCTTTCGAACCATTGCATGAGCTCGACTACCCCTTCCTTGCCCTTGAAATAGCAGGGTTTGCATTTTAGGAAGTCAGGGTAAGTACATCCTCGAGCTTCGCGGTTGCGGTTATTAGAGTGTTCACTGTCTCCATGGGTTCCGCTGGGGCGGTTTTCCCTGGCAGCTAAGGCGTCAGTAATGCCTTGCTCAATCAGTACTCTGAGTTGTGCATCAGATATGGTTGTTGCAGGTGTTTCAGCGGCGTTTGGGCGTGCGCGTCTTGGTGGCATTTTCTATAAGAAAATTCTGAGATTTGTTAGTTGATAAAAGATGGTTATATTAAACTGCATGGGAAATGTCTATGCATAGAATTCACAACAAATTTGATAATCCGTTAAGAGTTCATAATAATATAAATGTAACCAAACAAACGAACAGTAGCATATCATTCCTGTGAATAATAATATAGTACAAGTACAACCGATCTAAGACAGGGTCATAGCAACCTGTCTGAAATAGTGGTACATATGTTTGTGATACAACCAAAAGATATCCTACCTACTAAGGCTAGGTACTACAAATACATCAGAAAGGAAATACAATACAAAAGAGATAAATCATGAGAGCTGAGATGCAACTCAGTGCTTGTCATGATGTACAACTAAACATCTACCCTACACTAGTGTGGCTGCCTGCAGGTGCAGATGGTCCAACTGGTGGTGTATGCCTGTCCTGCATACGGATCACAGCACTCCGGGTCTCTCTGGTGTATCTCAGCGCCTCAAGTAGCTGCTGCTGGCGGGTAGTGTCGGCACTGCGTAGCTGCTCAGTCTCAGTAGTAATCCCCTGGTGACGGAGATCTGCTAGGTCCACGAAGGTCCTGAAGGTGTCCTCCTGTGTGTAGATGGCGGCTCGAGTCTCGTAGGAATGACTCTCTAACATAGCTAAACGGCAACGAAGGTAAGCTACCTCGTCCAATAGCCAATGTATGGTCTCTCTGGTGGTATATGAATCCCCGGCCATGGCCCAATAGAGAGAGTCTAGTCTCTCCTGGAGCACGGCGCGACCCTGCTGGTCCGCCTGTAGTAGAGAGTGAATGAGAGTGGTGTCCTGTGCCTGTCGGGCTGTAAGTGCATCGACCTGTGCCTGAAGGGCACTAAGTCTAGCCTGCCCGGCTCCTGAACCCTCTCCGACCTCATAGGTCGAATCGGTGATAGGGTCATGCCTCCTCTTACGAGGTGGCAAGACGCTGGTGGGGTGAGTGCGAGGTACAGAAGGTGGTGGTGGTAGGAAAGGTACGACCTGGTCCGCCTCCCTGGGAGGGGATGCAGGTACTACAAGTAGAGGTGTAGTAGAAGGTGCAATGGGTGGTGAAGGAGTAGGTGAATCTGAGAGCATGATGACCCCGTCCTGCTGGTCATCTCGGGACTCCGTATCAGATGTAGGTCCAACTAACACTGATGTCGGTGATATGGGTGTGATGGTAGGAACCATAAGCTCCTCGAAAGTAGTAACAACCGTAGGCGTCGTCATGATATCTGAAAGTAATATTTTATAGTTTTGAGCAAGTTTTCAACTTACACAACATAAAATGTTTTCATGATGCATATGGGATGTGGTTTAAAAACTTTTAACCATGAGGTCGAAAGTATAAATATAGATACTTATGTGATTTATTTACCATGAGGAAATAAATCAATGTGAGGCTAGCTCATATAATATGCATGCTCTATAATGCCATATGCCTAACTTATAGGTTCCCCAAAAATCAATTTTTCTTTTTAAACTGATTTTTATGTTCAGTTATAGTCCAGTTTTAAAAATTTCTTTTCTTAAAATTTTTAAGTCTTTGATCTGGTTCTCTATAACTATGCGCTCTGATACCATTCTCTGTAACACCCCCAGATTGGTCAAATGCAGCGGAATAATAGTTGGGGTGTTACTTGGGTGGATCGATAGCACATAGCATATAGAGCGATGATCATAAAGTCATTCAAATACATATTACATGAATTAATCGTACACATTGTATCTTGTTCAAAAGAAAACCACATTTATTGAAAAACAGAATTAAATATCCCAGCCCGATGGTCAACATGATGCTTTCCTATAATGCTGGAATCCAATGCATGAACCTGCTTACTTTCCTGAGAAAACATGAAAGTAAAATGTGGGGGTCAACAAGAGGTTGGTGAATTCACAGGTTTAATTAAATAAAGTATTAATATGCAAAGCATCACGAAGGTAGCAGGACATCACAGCCCAATACTACAGTAGTTCCTACTGCCCTGTAATAGAAGCTAGACATGATTTTCAGTACGCCCATTGGGTCTATCCTGATGTATGTTTCCCTTAATCCGACAATGACATAAACCTGCTGCTCGGCCTAAGCATCACGTGACAGCTGATCACGACAGGCCAGGTGTTGTCAACACCCGAATAGTACTATCCATACATTTCGCGCTACACTATTAACTATTACAGTCCACGGGAATGGGGTAACAGTAGGCAATAAATTGTTGTTGTCTGTGCATGCTTGCATAAAAATAAAAGTTGGCATGTTTTCTCCCCCAGTTATAAAACAGTAAAGATGGGGCCATGAACTCACTTTAGTGATAATGTGGTAATGAGGATGATGTCACAGTATAGTCACGTACTGGAGAAATTACCTAAGTAATTTGAATGTCTCAGTGAATGTAGAAATAATTATGCATGACAATGGTGCATATGAAAAATGCATGATCACAGTTTATAGTTTGATACGTTGGCTTAATTTATTCTCAATAAATTAAGGATGTGTTGATATATATTGTTTTCAAAGAAATAATATATATTAATGTACGAGTTTATGTTTAAGGAAAAAGGTATAGTAAATTAAATAAATCCACATGTTTTATTTAATTTAAATAAAGAAGATTAAACTTTATACCTTGTTATGGTTTTAAGGTTTCACAAAAGAGATGGTTAAACGATTTTGTTAATATCGTATAGTTGTAATTCAATATAAATAATCCGTTTATGATAACCCTTTTTAAATGATTAAGTTACACTTTTAAATAATGTATAGTTTAGAAATCGTATAAGTTTCATCCGTTAAAGTTATTACATCGTTAGTCCTTGTTGGTTATCCCGTTTAATATAAACGCCCCTAGGGCTTGATAAACTTTCGGGAAATGGCAAAATACCCCCTCCAATCCCACGGCATAAAATAAATGGGATTAGGGTTTGATTAAAGTTTCAAAAATGACACAAATGGTCCTTGTAGTTCATTAATACACACGGTTTGAATCTTGGTATCCTTTGAGTTTCAAAAACATCATAAATGACCCTTGTATTTTTATATAAGTCACGAAAATAATTAATATTTCTCTTGTTTCTCAAAACTGGCCATAACTTTCGGGACTTGACACAAATGGCCCAAAAAGTTACCCTTTTAAAATCAAACGGGCCAAGTGGCCCATTAAGGTCACGGTTAGCGTGTGTTTAGGCTTATTGGGCTTAAATGGCCCAACAAGGGTTACGGTACATTTTGTTTAGGTTTTACCAAAGTTAATAAATTTTACTAAGTAGTAAAAATTAGTAAATAATGTTTCTATTTTAATGTTACACTTTTGGGTCCAATCTATCATCGAATATACAAAAATGGCACGAAAAGTAATCCTTTTAAATCAAACGGGCCAAAGTGGCCCATTAAGGTCTCGGTCTATATTATTTAAGTTTTACCAAGTTAAATAAATTCTTACCGTGTAGTAACATAGTAAATAAGGTTGAAATTTTAATATTTCCACTTTGGGTCCAAGTCTTTCACCAATTTACAAAACCAGCACAAAAGGTAACTTACTTATTTTCTTAATGGGCTACACGGCCCACTTAATATCCGGTTAAGGTAAATGAGGTTGGGCTTGGTAAAAACCTTATGGTAACTTAGTAATTATCAAATTTCCACTAATGGGCTTAATATGGGCTTATATATCCGGCTTATATTTCTTATTACCACTAGGCTTATATTTTTATTCCCCTAGCTTATATAGTTTCGGCTTATATTAATTTACACATGGGCTTATATAACTTTTGGCTTATAAATATATTACTTCTAATCTTAGTGTTTTTGGAGGCTTATGGGCTTATTTTAGTGCTTTAAGTATTCGGCTTATTAGTGAGCTTATATTTCTAAGTTAGCTTATATTTTCCCTAAGGTAATATTCGGCTAAAATGATTTAAAGATTAGTTTGACTAGGGTGACATTTATAAGTTCATAACTAGCTTAATACATTCATTAGTACGCGGCTTATATTACTTTTTAAGGCAAGGGTAAATACTAACGCACCTATAGATTCATATATGCTTGTTTTTAAGGATTTAAGACGTAAGGTTTCCCAATTTCATTTATGTACCGTGTGTTTATAAGTTACCTAGAGTGTGAGCATGAGCTTTTTACGTGTGCATGCACACTATCCTTATTATGTTTATCATGAAAATGCATGAAACGTGAAAGTGAATAAGGAAAATAGGTGAGGAGTTCATGCTTACTTGTTTTGGCAAAATGTAGACGAAAAGAGATGAGAATGGGGCGGCTTATATAACACACGAGTCCTAGGAGTCTTCAATGCTTGATTTGGGTAGTAAATGTGATAGCTTGAGTTTTGTTTAGTCTAGGTGTTTTGTGAGAGTTGATCCGTGTATTTTGTGGTGAGGGAGAGTAATGAGTGTCTAGGTGATATTTATTCAAAATGAAGCAAGTGAGGAGTGGTGTGAGAGTGATACACGGCAAGAGAGAAGAAGTAGTAAGGTTTTGCTAGCTTGATTGGTACCATGAAAGTACTAATCTTAAATGTCCCAAAGATGTACAAGGTTTGTAGTGCTTACCGTGGCATGTTGAGGTTTCCAAGGAAAGAGGAAGTGTGTAGGTAATCATGGTTCAAGGTTTGTACAAATTTGGTGTATGGTGTGGGATGGTTACACGGCTCAAGACAAAGGAGCAAGAGGGATGTATCTTAGCTTCCTTAAATATCCTCTAAGTACATTCCTTAAATGCTAGTTTGTACACTTTACCCATTGTTCTAGTATAGCATAAACCATACCGGCGGTTTTGGTTAAGGTTTAGGAGGGAAAAATCAATTTTGAGTATTAAGTGTTTAAATAAAAGTTAAGTTATAAAAGTTGTAAGATTTAAGTAAAATGTAATGTGAGTAAGCCCGGGTCTTAAGTGTTTTAATTATGTGTTAGTGCCTTTGGTGAAAGAATGGTCCCTAGGTAGTTATATTAGTACATTTATGTATAAAATATACTTATAGTATGATTTATTAAATGATCATATGTAAAAGTGATAGTTAGGGTTATCTGACATCATTGACTGTAAAAATATATATATATATTATTTAAATTTACCAATGTTTATATGTTTATAAATAGGTAATCAGTCATAACTGTGATCATGATGTTATTCTTGGAGAAAAATCAGTGATATGTATGCAAGTGATCATATGTTTTCAAAAGACTCAAAGTCTTTCATATTAGGTCATTGTATGATTACTGAAATATAATCATATAAATGTAGTCACACTTTTGTGATAAAAATGCATAGTCACAGTAAAATTGTGATATGATTGCTGAAATGTTAAGATGATGCATGCTTATGAAATGCATGGGATGGTTCAAATGATTCATGCAAAGAAAAGTGGTATAAAATATTTAGATATCATGAAGTGACGTACATAATGTTCACAAGTCAAAACCTGAAATTCTCAGGTTTTACATCATATATGTTGTAAAACATACATGAAAGGGAAATAGCTTTAGCTTTTGTATTCTGCAAGTGTATTCTGCAAGTGAAACATACATGATTCTGCATGATTTAGTGTTCATTTTGACCTAACTCATATGGTAGCCATTTGTATTCTGCAAGTGTTTTATTCATGGTGAAACATACATGATTCTGCATGATTTAGTGTTCATTTTGACCTAACTGATATGTTTTGATCGATTGAGAGTTGATTTCTTGGCTTTTGATTCAGTTAGACTTGTTAATATTTGGCCTTTCATTTGTTTAACTGTCATAGTGAATTATATATGTTTTACCATGAAACATATATTATTCATGATGAATCATATATGTTTCATGATGAAACATATATGATTCACTATGAATCATATATGTTTCATGGTAAAACATACATGAAAGGGAAATAGCTTTAGCTTTTGTTTTTTAAGATTATGATGGTAGCCATTTGTATTCTGCAAGTGTTTTATTCTGAATCCTGACGAATCATGTATCTTTTGCAGTTACTACAACTAAAGTTGGTATAAAAAGTACGCCTCCTAAACCTGAAGCTCCTACAACCTTGCGTCCTAAATTTAGAGCTGGTAAAACAATCGTACTTCCTAAATCTGTAGCTCCTAGCACAGATAATCCTGAACCGCCTGTTAAACCTAAAGCTGTCAAAACATCCCCGCCCCCTAAAACCACTATGCGAACTAGGCAAGCTGATCCTGAACCACCTCTACCTCCTCCTTTAAACACTGACAAACCCCCATATGCTCAAAAACTTAATGTTGTATTTTCTCGAAAAGATAAAGACGATAAGAAGGGTAGTAAACCTGTTGTAGAGGCTAAAGAGAGTAAGAAGGGTAGTAAACCTGTTGTAGAGGCTAAAGAGAGTAAGAAGGGTAGTAAACCTGTTGTAGAGGCTAAAGAGAATAAGAAGGTTAGTGAGCCTGTTGTAGAGGCTAAAGAGAATAAGAAGGGTAGTGAGCCTGTTCTAGAGGCTAAAGAGGATAAGAAGGGTAGTGAGCCTGATGTAGAGGCTAAAGAGGATAAGAATAGTAGTGAGGCGGGTGGTGATGATGGGAGTGGGGAATCTGATGAGCCTGGGAGTGATGAGCCTGGGAGTGAGGAGACTGCTGAAACATATGTGAGTGAGAGTGAAGAAGCTGAGTATATGATAGTTGCAAAGAGTGGGAATAAGGAGCCGTCCTCAAGTGATAGTGATTATGTGGCGAAGAGTGAGAGTGAAGAAACTGATGAGATGGTTAAGACAGATGAAGAAGAATTGGAAGTTGCAAAGGCGAGTCAGAAAGTGCCTAGTAAACGTGTTGGGAATGTAGCTGCCAAAGAGGGTGTTGCGAAAAAAGCAAAGGTTGAGAAAAAAGAGGGTGTTGTGAAAAAAGGAAAGGTTGAGAAAAAAGAGGGCGTTGTGAAAAAAGCAAAGGTTGAGAAAAAAGAGGGCGTTGCGAAAAAAGATGTGGATGTGAAAAAAGAGGGTGCTGTGAAAAAACAAGTTGATAGGAAACCCAAGGTGGATATGAAACGGGAGTCAGAATCTACCATGGTTGTTTATGAATCACCATCTAAGAAGCAGAGGGTGAACAAGAAGAAACCTCTTACTAAGGAACAGGCTAAGAAAGTTGGGTACTTGAATGAGTTTCCGCCTCTTTTTTTCTAGAACTGTACCAAAGTCACTTTTGGATGTCATAAAAGATGCTTCTCTTGTTGACATGGAACAGTTTTTGAATGAGATTGGTTTTTCTAACTGGTGGGGTCTTAAGGTTGATCAGTTACCAAATCGTTTAGCGAGGGTTGCTGTGAAAGCTTTTAATAAGTCGACTTATGAATTTAAGCTTGCTAAAGGCAGCTTTCTAGTCACGCCCGAGAAAATCCATGAAATCCTAGGACTTCCTATTGGTGGAATTTCCTTGTTTGATTCGCCCGAGAGACCTTCAAACGACATTGTTGTTAAGTCATGGCTACAACAGTTTGCGCCAAAGGCTCAGAAAAAAAATCACGGCTAAGGACATCAGTGACAAGTTGATGCAGGCGACGGAAGTTGATTTTATGTTTAAACTCAACTTCCTGACACTTTTCGCAACTGTGATGGGTGACGCGGACTTCATGAAAGCAGCACCAAGGCTTAATGTGGTTAACCACATTTATGAAGATACAGATATTTCTAAGGTGGATTGGTGCCGTTTTGTTCACTCTTGTTGTCTTCAAGAAGGTGTATTACCTAACACTCTTGACGGCTTTTACACAGGTCCCTTGTATTTTCTAATTGTAAGTGACCTCTCTTTTTTATTAACTTTTATTTGTTTTACATTTTTAACTAATTTTAACATTTTGTAACACTAAACATATATGTTTTTTCTCTATTGTGTGCAGCTCCTTTATCTTGATTCGACGAAGTATGACCGATATACAGTTGTTCGTTCAAGACCAGCCATCAGGGACTGGAGTTCTGCTGACAAGCATAAGCGGCAAGAACTTGAGCTTCAAGATCAAGTATTTGGTAAATTGGAGCTTCGTGGAGCATGGAGTCCGGATGAGGCACGGCAAACTGAGGGTTTCTTTGGTGCCACTGATCTTAAAAAGAAGTTGAAAGCTTCAGGTGTACCACCTAAGGAGAAAAAGGTATGAATCAACATTTTTAAATGTTTATAATATTGCGTATAATTCACCATTGATCATATTTTGAATCTAACTTTCAGTGTATTTTACATTTATTTGTAGAGTATATGCAAAGTTCATACGATTCACCATGAGTCATTTATGTTTCATGGTGAAACATATATGTTTCACCATGAATCATATATGTTTCACCATGAAACATATATGTTTCATGGTGAAACATATATGTTTCATGGTGAAACATATATGTTTCACCATGAAACATATATGTTTCACCTTGAATCATATATGTTTCACCATGAAACATATATGTTTCACCATGAAACATATATGTTTCACCATGAAACATATATGATTCATGGTGAAACATATATGTTTCATGGTGAAACATATATGCAAAGTTCTTTATGAATCATATTTGATTCTAACTTTCAGTGTATTTTACGTTTATTTGTAGAGTATATGCAAAGTTATTGAAGATAAGCTGTCAAGAGTATCAAAGGAGAAGTCTGAGATAGAAGCTCTCTTGAAAAGGGCTAGCAACGACTTCCCAAATGATGAACAAGTTGATGCTTTGTACCACAGATATATTGGATTGTTTAAAGATACTATGTGGTTGCAAGATAAGTCACCACATATTGATGATTTTGACGATCAGAAGAGAGATGATGATAAGAAAGACGATGAGAAGAGAGACAAGCCGGCTGATGACACGGCTGAGAAGAGAGACGAGTCGGCTGATGATCCGGCTGAGAAGAGAGATGAGGCGGAGAATGTTGCTGATGCTGAAAAAGGAGAGAGAGGCAAGGAGACGTGTCATGCTGAGGATGTTGTTGTTGAGAAGGAGGGGTGTGTTGATGAATTAAATGTGGAAACTTATACTCAGTGGATTAATGCGAACATATGGTGGTATGGACCATATGTGGTTGATGTGACTGTCGAATCTTTTGGCCATGAGGTAATTTGTTAACCTTTTATTTTTTATTTTTTTAATTATTTATTCATATTTTTTACATTATGTTATTATGAATTGTTTAATTAAAAAAAAGGTTCAATGTTTCAGGAGGAGTATTGGGCTTGGCCTACGGATCTTCCTGGTGCTGCTGTGACTGCTCCACCGCTGCCTGGTGCTGAGCCTGCTGGGATTGCTCCACCGCTGCCTGGTGCTGAGCCTGCTGGGACTGCTCCACCGCTGCCTGGTGCTGGGACTCCTACACAACAGACTCCTCCACAACAAACTCCTCCAATGGGTGTTAAGAAATTGTTCCAACCAGATTCTCCGATAACTTCTGTTTATCAGTATAAGAGAATCAATGTTGAGTCATTGATTAACAGAGTTGAGTTTATCATGGGAAACAGTTTGTTTTCTATGCAAGGCGAAAAATAGTAAGCTCTCTTTGTCATGTCTTTTTAGAATTTTTTTGTTAAATGTGTATGAAAAAATACATGATCCATGATGAAACATACATGATGCATGATGAATCATGTATGTTTCATCATGCATCATGTATGTTTCATCCATAACTTTTTGTGTAAATTATTGGATAACACCATTTATTTTCTTATTTTTGTAGTGAAATTGTTTTTCAAACTGTATCTGGATATCCTCTATCAGCCGTACGTGTCAATTTGGAAACTTTGGCACCAAGGTTATGGATAGATGCTAGTGTCATAGACTGTTTTGTCGCCATTCTTAATGCTGAGCATGATGCCAAACTTCCAGAGACGAAATATCACTATTTTTCTACTGGTTGTATTGTAAGTTGTCATTTGACTATTCTTCGAGTGGTTCTATTAGTTTCATGTTTTCTCTTATGACTTTTTTTTTCTTATACAGACATCAGATATGATTAGCAGAGTTCTTGGTGAGGAACCATCATACAAACTGTTTAAGGCAGCAATATTGGCTCAGTTTGAAGGTGATGAAGCTTCCGCGTCTCTCTCACGTGTTGAGTTGGCTTTTTTTCCTATATGCGCTTCAAATCATTTTTATGTGGTTGTTTTCAACCTCAAAATGTCAACTACAATGTTGATTCTTGATAATGCTTCTGGATTTACCTATTCAGCAAAATACAAGGGAGCTTGCGATATTTTGGTAAGTTTATTATGGGGGATTATATATATATATTTTGGTAAGTTCACCATGAAACATATATGTTTCATGCTGAAACATATATGTTTCATGCTGAAACATATATGTTTCACCATGAAACATATATGTTTCATTATGAAACATATATGTTTCACTATGAAACATATATGTTTCACTATGAAACATATATGTTTCATTATGAAACATATATGTTTCATGGTGAAACATATATGTTTCATAATGAAACATATATGATTCATAGTGAAACATATATGTTTCATAATGAAACATATATGAAACATATATGTTACACATGCATTTTTTTTTAATATGTTTTTGTGTTTTTCTCTTTCTCGTTTTGTAGAAAAAGTTCTTTGCAAGGTATTTGGAGGAGCATGATCATCCAAGTCACTCCAAAGTTTCAAAAATGAAAGCCTATGTTCCAAAGTTGAGATGGAGTACTAAAGACAATCATGAAGACTGCGGTGTATTTGCTATGATCCATTTGGAGAACTACACCGGTGACAGTAAGAGGAGCTGGGATGTTGGTCTTTGCGAAGAATCTGCTATGCAAAGAACTTTGTTGATGCGTATGAGGTTCAAGATAGCTACAAAGATTCTTCTTCATAATTTCAACAAGGAAAGAGCCAAAATGTTCAAGCTTGCCTATGATTTTGAGACAAAGGTTGACAAGGAAGAAAGAATCGCAATCATTGTTCATGCGCTCAACCATAGACATGAGCGTGATCCAGACAAGGCTAATGATATGGCTGAGAAGGCTGATGATATGGCTGACAAAGGAGAGGGTGATATGGCTAAGAAAATTGAAGGGAAATGAAGAATGACTTTTATTCTATGATTGTGAATGGTAGAAGGATAGGAAAAACACTAATATGGGTCTCTTTTGGTAGATCTAGCTGTTGGGCCGCTGATGTATCTAATTGTTAGTAATCATTGTATTTTGAACGTAGTCTAAACAATGTAGTCTGTACAAGGTAGTTTGAATTACATGTATGTATTTTATATCTGCTCAAATCTTTGATAATTACAAGGTTTATCTGTGTACAAAGAATGATAGATGTGCCTTGATGAATCTTATATGGTTGATGATAAATCATACATGTTTTATCATGAATCATACATGATTCATGAAAACACATGTATGAATAATCACACTTGCTTTTGAAATTTTTAGATTTAGAGTTCTTTTTAACAATTATAATGTATCACTCTTGAATGAATCCATCATGATTCATTATGAATCATATATGTTTCATCATAAAACATATATGTTTCGTGATGAATCATATATGTTTCATGATAAAACATATATGTTTCATGATGAATCATATATGTTTCATAATGAAACATATATGATTCATGATGAATCATATATGTTTCATAATGAAACATATATGATTCATGATGAATCATATATGTTTCACCATGAAACATATATGATTCATGGTGAAACATATACGTTTCATCCCTTTCATCCCCAAACACTTCCAAACACTTTAAATTAAAACGATAACGCAGAAATAATCAAGTATTAATTGAACTAAATATCAAAACAAAGTTGATTCAAAGTATAAAAGTAAGTGTAAAACAAAGTGTTAATTGAAAACATATTGATAGTAAATATGACTTGAAAAAACAAAGAATGATCAACAAGCTGTGTTTGATGTTTGTTCTGTAGCAGCAACGTTTCCAGCTTTTGTAGCAGCAACGTTTCCAGCTTCTGTAGCAGCAACGTTTCTAGCTTCTTCTTGAGCAGCTTTCATAAGCGCCAACTTTGCAATATACTTTGGATTTAATGGACATGTGTTCTTGGTATGTTCATTTGTCACTTGTTTGCAACATAAGCATTTCCTAGCCTGCTTTTTCTTAGCTTTTATAGCCATTTCTCTTGCACTTTTTATACGTGCTCCTTTAGGTGCTGCTTTACGTTCTCCTTTAAGACCGGCTTTGTTTCGAGCCCCTTCTGGATTTCCTATGATCGGTTTATCAGCAGCCGGCTTTCCAATGGCATATAAATCTAGGATTACATCACTCGTTTTCTGGGAAGGTGGCTTAGGAACTTGAACTTGTATTTCCTTCTTAATTTTTTCCAACGTTTGCACAAATTCTACCAACTTTGCTTCATCTTTACTCAACCAAAACAAGCATTCATCCACCACGTTGTTGGCGTTGTTAGTTAACCTTTCAATGGTTTCGTTCTTTTCTCCGTATCTGTTTGTCTTTCTTCTCAATCCAAGTGGTATTAAATCCCTTCTCCAACGCCTTAGAATGTATTTATCTGGAATCTTTCCAACATCACGGTTCTTCAAAACACAAAATACGTGTCGGCACAAAAAACCATATCGAGTGAAATGTCTACAAGTACAACTAACTGAACCGTCTTCTGGATGACGCAGAACCTGATTATGAAACATTAAAAACAAAATTAATACTTGGGCATTTACCAAAACAATTAGGAAACATGTATGATTCATCATGAAACATGTATGTTTCATCAGGAAACATGTATGATTCATCAGAAAACATGTATGATTCATCATGAAACATATATGATTCATGATGAATCATACATCATTTTGGTAACAGTAACCACAATTAATGATTCATTAACCATGAAACATATATGAATCATATATGTTTCAGGATGAATCATACATGTATGATTCATCCTGAAACATATATGTTTCTTCATGAATCATATATGTTTCAGAATGAATCATACATGTTTCCTGATGAAACATACATGTTTCATCAAGAAACATGTATGATTCAACATGAATCATATATGTTTCATGGTGAATAAATCCTATACTATTTTGGAAACAGCAACAACATTTAATTGATTTCACTCACTAACCTTGTAGGTAGCAACCTTGTCTTCTTCTTGTATAACCATCTCTTTGCCTTCCTCGGTATAAATCGTCCGGTACTCCCCTGCCCTCGTGTCTTTAACATGAGCCGTCTCAACTCCCTCTTCCGTTCTAAGCTCTACTATTTGACAAGCCCAAATCGATTCCATTATTTCTTTTTGAACAAGCAGAAATATTGTCCTAGTATATATCTTAGCCGCATGTGTTTCCATCTCTAACCTTGTATAAGGTTTTGAAGCTGCTTCAAATGTTTTGAAGTCTAAAAACTCTTGCCTGTGTCTTTGCCTTTCCATGGCAGCTTCATAGCACATCATGAAATTGAGTAATGTTGACCCATGATTCGTGAAACATTTGAAAAATGCATTTTCACTCTCGGATCTCGAAGTGGTTCTCATTAAGCCAAACAAAGGAGAGGTAATAAAGTATGCCGGTAACCACATTTCTCGAAGGGTAAACATCTTCTTCATCCACTTGTGCTCTTGCAATTTGAAGTCTTCGATTAATTTATTCCATCTTTCTTCAAAGTCCTTAGGCTCTATGAACATATTCCACACAAGTTTGTTGAAACGTTCTTTGAAATTTGTCTCTTCATATGTTTCTTTGCATATCTGTAAAAATAATCAAACGAGAATGATTAGATACATGGTTCATCATGAATCATATATGTTTCATCATGAATCATATATGTTTCATCATGAATCATGTATGTTTCATCATGAAACATATATGATTCATGATGAAACATACAGAATTCTACAAGAAAAATACAGACTTATGGTAAATGAAATTCACCTTTGATGGAACTTTTTGCATGATGTGCCACATGCATAATCTATGTTTAGACTGCGTAAACACTGCTTCAATTGCTCGCTTCATTGCCCCATCTTGATCTGTTACAACCATATCGGGTTGCTTTGCGTGAGCAGTCAAGAATGAAGTTAATAGCCATATATAAGCTTCTGTGTCTTCACATAACAACAATCCTGCGCCAACTGTCACCGACTTTCTGTGATTATCTATGGCGGTGAATGGAACAAAAACCATGTCGTACCTGCAAATTAAGTAAATCATAATCAGATTTGAATGATTAGATACATGGTTCATTAGATACATGTTTCATGATGAATCATATATGTTTCAGAATGAAACATATATGATTCATCATGAAACATTTATGATTCATCATGAAACATGTATGTTTCATGATGAAACATACATGATCCATAGTGAATCATATATGTTTCATCTTGAAACATATATAGTAAACCATATAGAATTCTACAAGAAAATGTTTTTATTCAACAACTTACTTATTCGTTCTGAATGTTGCGTCAAATGATATTACATCACCAAACTCATTGTAGTTGCATTTATCAACTTCATCTGCCCAAAAAAGTGCAACTAACACGCCGTTTTCGACCTTATACTGAAATGTAAAGTCTGGCGCAAACAACTTCCTATTTTCCATCTTCTCGATCAACATATGTGCATCACTTTCTCCTATAACCTCATTAACGTCTCTGATATGGTTCTTAAAATCGTCAGTCGTGCCATGAACATACTGAGAACCCCCTTTCATCGTAGAATACAAGTGGTGTGCCTTTGTTCCACCAAGTTTCATTGTTGAAGCTTTTATAACAAACATTTTTTCCGTCTGAGTCATCTTTCGTTGTTTCTTTGTAAGATGCTCAAATTCTTTTGGAATCATTCGGTGGTTGTGTTTCGGATCGAATGTAACTACTTTATACTTTCCGGTACGATCATCCAAAGCAATCTTAATTCTCGCACGGCAACCCGTTAGTCTATGCCTTGTATTTCTAACTTGCTTATCATTGTGTTGAGGATCCAATGTGTTAATATTTATCTCCTTTGGATTCCCTTCTCGATTACACATGACATACTTTGATTTCACCAAACCACTTTTTGTTTTCTTTTGGCATGTCATCTTAGCTTCAAACCCTGCCTTTTCAGCGTAAGTGTTATAGAAATCGACACCTTGCTCTATTGTATCAAAAGTTTGCCGCACAAAAGGTAGGTACTGCGTTTCAACATATGGTTCGCAGTATATCGTTCCTCCAGGGGTCTCGCCTTCTGGGAACAAAGTTGGAGTGCTCCTTGTAACTGTTAAACAATAACATTTAGATTTTGTTTTAGTAAATTATTTTTACAGTGAATCATGTATGTTTCAAGTTGAATCATACATGTTTCATCATGAAACATATATGATTCATGATGAAACATACATGATTCATCTAACTTGTTTTTGAAGTTTTTACCAATTACAGTTTTTTAAAGAATAACTATTTTAACAGAATCATAGAATCATATATGATTCATTTTGGATCAATTGTTTGTATATTTGAATGGAACATATATGTTTCATGATGAAACATACATGATTCATAATGAAACATATATGTTTCATGATGAAACATACATGATTTATTCAATATACAAACAATTGATTCAAAATGAAACATATATGATTCATTTTGGATCAATTGTTAGTATATTGAATGAAACATATATGTTTCATGATGAATCATATATGTTTCATTCTGAAACATATATGTTTCATGATGAAACATATATGTTTCAGAATGAAACATACATGATTCACTGTAAAAATAAACCTTAATTATATATGTTTGTATGTTGAATGAAACATATATGATTCATTATAAATCATATATGATTCATCATGAATCACTTGTTTTGTATATTGAATGAATCATATATGATTTACCTGGAGTTTGAATGGTATTGGCTTCAACATTTGACTCTTCAATTTGATTTTGAGTCATAGGGTTTTCATCTTCTTTGTATTGAACTATACTTGAATCTGCATCAATCGCATCCTCATCAACCATATTTGTGGTAGTTGTGATTAGGGAAGGTAGTTGTGGAGGTTGAGGTCGCCGGAAAAAATGGAATGGAGGTTGTTGTGGTTGTTAAGGTCGCCGGAAAAGTTAATCTTTATAGATCTGTGATTAAGGAGATCTTTGATTAGGGAGTTGTGGTGGTTAAGGTCGCCTGAAAAAAATGGTTATAAAGGTTGTTGGGGTGGTTAAGGTCGCCGGAAAAAATAGTTAAGAAGGAGGTGGTGGTCGCCGGTTGAGCTCAGGAGGTGGTGGTCGCGGGTTGTAACTGAAAAAAAGGAAGAACAGTTAGCCAGCTGTGTGTTTTTTTTTAGAAAAAATGAATTTTTAATTTCTAAAATTCTATTTATATTTTTAATTAGTAAAAAGTGGTGTAATCTTGACCATTGAATGCAAAATAAATGGATGGCCCAGATTGTCTCATTTGGTCTATAGTATAAATTGTGTCTAGGGGGATCTCATCTCTATGATATATAAGACCCCAAATTAAAAGATATTATGCAAATCTTTGCTTATATACGTTGCATATAGTTCTGGTATATAATATCGCCCCTGTAGAACATCCTTATCACTATATTCGCCTCTTGATAAAGTTCAAACCATATCATTCACCTACAATCTTAACACAATATTCCAGAACATTAAGACCCTGCTAGATTTGACCTAAAAAATAGAAACTTCACTAAAATAAAAAGTTGCCTCGATACCTCATATATCTCTTCTGGAGATGTATAATGTTTGCGTGTCTGATCAAACGCTCCTGTTCTAAGAACATACTCGGTGATTAAGGCAAATGAGTTCACTCAATGCCCATGATCCTGCATTTTAATTAGAAAACATTAGAAATTAGTTTTAAGGTAAAGCCGAAAGATAAACTATTGTATGCTTGTAGCAAGTTACCAGTCATTATAAATTACTAAGGGAGCACAAAACTGACATTTCTTTATAATTAGTCACCCACATCATATCTTCTAATAACTTTAAGCCGTCCATTGATCTAATCTTAAAAGAAACAGAAAAAAATAATGATCTAACAAAAATGGGGGGCAAAAGAGGTGTTTACACATGGCCAATCATTCGTTTTCATAGTTAAAGAGAACATAATTAAGTGCTTTCCTGCAGTTTATGTGAATTTACCTTGTAGGTGTAGTTTTTGCTGATATATGGATGGGTTAGCATCTGTAGTTGTGAGTGATCTCAAATCCCTTTAACTGGAAGAAATTGAAACCCAAAGTTAGTTCCTGATGCTCCTTGACCGTTCCTTCCCCTATGACACCCTTTACTTGACCGTTCCTTCCCCATTCCTTTGGTGCGTTCTGTTGGTGTCACTCTTACATACCTGATGAAAAGAGCATGTTATAGACCACCCATTCTGCAACCTCTAATGCTACATATAAACACAAGCTGCGTTTCAGACCACTTACTTCATTCAAAATAGCTCGCAATCAACTCACTCATTATGCAGGCAAGGCTACTTGTAATCGTAATAAGTTTATTTATAGGGTTTGAAAACATAAAACCCAAATTATAAATCAATACAATTAATGACACATAAATATGAGTATCACCTTGGGTACATAAACCGTTCATCTAAAATTCTAAATTAATACGCAATTACAACAATTAAAAGTGTTCAGAAAAACAATAAAATTTAAACAACATATAGAATACACAATCACAACAAACCATAATCGACAAAAGCCCCAATTCAAAAAAACAATACAAACCTTAAATTGATGGACCGTAAAAAGATAAAGGCCGAATGGAAAAATCTTGATTGAGTTGGCAAATATATCTTAGATGCTTGAAAAATCGATTCTGTAAAATTAAAACAACATAAAGAATACACAATTAGAACAAATAACAATCGATAAAAGCCCCAATTCAAAAAAACAATACAAACCTTAAATCAATGCAGCATAAAAAGATAAAGGCCGAATGGAAAAATCTTGATTGAATTGGTAAAAAGAAAGCCTTTTTACCAAATATTACATAGTAACAAATATGTCAGAATGATAAAAAGATGATGGAGCATGATTGTTGATAAAAACATGATTCTGTTTCTAGCACCAAATTACCAAACACAATTACAGTAGCTTTTCAAATATAAAAAGATACCACCCCTAATCTGCTATACAACTTTATATCAGCACATTGTCGCTTTTATAAGATTTCCCAAGTTTTTATCAACTATTAAGCCAGTAAAAAAAATTCCATCGGGTCTTTTAAGATTATCCCTCACTCTACTTGCATGTAATCCGTTGGAAACGACTTATTAATCTTTACAGCCATTAAACAAAGTTTAGATGAATAAAATAAACACTATCTTCAATCCAGAAAAATAGCTTACTTCATCATGAATCGATGATGGCAGAGGAGCTTATATTAAAACCTGCATTATTTTAAGTGACCAGCGAATAATATATAGGTTCCTCGTTTCGAATCGCATGTTTTTTTTTTATAAGAAATAACACATAAATAATCATACTAAATAGAAAAACTCAATGAGGAACAAATCAAGAGATCATGACTAACGGTATTAAAATAAATTCTGGTATTAGAATCGATTGGTGTGCTTTTGTATGTTTATGATCGATTGATTTTGGGATTGTAGATGTAAAGGATACTGCGAATGGTACGGGCCTTACTTTTATTATTTTTAATGTTGTGTTTATTAATTTGATTTTGTAACTGACACCACAACTATTGGTTTAGTCACATGGTTGACGCTCCTTGTATTAGGTTTCAAGACCAGGGTTCGAATCTTGTAGCTGTCCAAATTTTTTAAAATCCGGATTTCAAAAGTCGAAAACTGCTGATGTGGATTAGGGAGGTGATTGATGATGTGGCAAATCCCTCCTCTTATATATAATGTAAAGATATATATATATATATATATATATATATATATATATATATATATATATATATATATATATATATATATATATATATATATATATATATATATATATATATATATATATATATATATATATATATATATATATATATATATATATATATATATATATATATATATATATATATATATATATATATATATATATATATATATATATATATATATATATATATATGTATATATATTATATATATATATATATATACAAATCAAATCAAAATCAAAATCAAAATCAAAATCAAATCAAATCAAATCAAATCAAATCAAATCAAAAACCCTTATATAGGAAGGATGGTAAAACAATTCCTTAAATGTAAAATTCTATAAAAATGACACATGTAATTCATTAAAGGGTTTCCATTAATGCTTCAAAAAGAAAATAGGAATTACGAATGATGCCTTAAATAAAAGATTCTATAAAAATATATAAGGAATGATGGTGAAACAATGCCTTAAATACAAAATTCTATAAAAATGATTTCATAAAATGCTTCAAAAATAAAATGGGAATTACACATGATGCC